>JAQBSW010003909.1:0-75981 GCA_029291075.1 Eudiplozoon nipponicum | reverse complement strand
AGTATATAAATGAAAATTGTGTGTAGTGTAGTGTGCGGCAGGATAGCTCAGTGGTTAGAGCACCAGATTCCGAAGCAGACGTGCCCAGGTTCGTATCCTGTCCGCGTCAAATTCTGGCCAGTACTTGATGAGTTCCCAATAAGGACGAAACCGGTCTACTGGATGAATTGCCTTTTCTACACTATACAATTCTTAGTTTATTTTTATTTGTCGGTCGAACACGATATGAATTATATTAGGCACGAGTACCCCTTTCTTGTTTTGAAGGTCTTCACGAAAATGAAACCGCTTATGAAGAACAGCATTTTTATAATTTTACAATGTGCTCTGCTAATTTAATAGTATAGATATTACTAGTACTTTAAAATCAATATTTCTGAAAAAATTTGCGTAACCTCTTTCGATCAGTTACGTTTTTTATTGTCCAATGTACGTGCTGTCAGAGAGATATTTTATTTTAAAACAATTAATAGCATGATAACCAACGTAAAATAATAATGTTTGATACCAAGATTGACGGTTATTTTAATTAACTTCATTATAGTTTTTAAATTAGGAACGTTTACTTCTTTTTCACTTAACCTGTCAAATGCAAATTCAAGTTAATATATTACCTATAAATCTGGATTTTTGCACAGTTTTGACTAGTTTCATGTGGATATCTATGATTATATTTCTCAAAATTTAGGCTGGTTTATTAGATTTTGCCATAATTTATCATAGACGATCCTGGTACGTTTGTGAAAGGATATACCTTTCTTGATCCATGCCTTATTATGTTATCTTTTGAATGAAGAATGGCCGATTGAATTCAATCCCAAGCCCGCTACGTTATCTTAGAATTGACTCCTTATAAAATGAAATTAAATTATTTGAATAATGCATTTAAGCGTATGCATTGCTTAATAATTTTCATCGCCGCGCAATATCAAGCCACAACATGGCAAAACCACCCAGAAACGGTGCGTTGCACTGTCACATGGGCAAATTACAGAACTCTTGGGAAACTGAATTAACAAATATAAGGTAGCAATGATATTTGTGTGCGAATTTGAGGTTGTTAAATTGAAGCTGCTTATTAAAAAAATATAGAATTTTTTTCACGAGCGTTTATATTGTTTAGTTGATATTTAAAAACAAATGATGAGATATCCGTTGGTTTTACGAGTTGCTTTCGTGAGCTGTTGCCTTGCACCATCAGTTTCGCAAAGATCCAGATTAATCTCCATTTCCAAGTACGAATCAAACACGTCTCCGTAGTGGCTGGGTGCTGATTCCTTTCTTTCCTCCGAAGACATCAATATTGTTTACACTATCCAATGTGTCTGAGGTACTATATCATCATCGTTGAATGGCTAAGTTTTGGAACAAATCCTGTTCATCACCGGCATCTAACCACATTACTTACATTAGAAAAATGCCTAGAGTGATTTAAGTAATGACAATCAGTCTGTTCATGAAAATGACATAAATATTTATCACTAATGATTAAGTTTGCAATTGTCTAGCCATTAAATTCTATGGTGGCAGTATGCCAGTCAAACACTGCATCAATGATAAATATAAATGACTTATAGTGCATGACAGACCCAAAGCCATAAATGGCGGAGATTCGAAATAGTCATTGTGTCAAAGTAAAATCAAAACGCACACGTTCGTTTCATGCTTACTGGCGACTCATCAGTAGGAGCCGGTATATGGTGATGAATGCGGGAAAATAGTTTGCAACAATCTACTTTACGAATAAGAAAACCTGCAGTATAATGTCTTCGATAATGCGAATTCAAATATATATATATATATATATATATATATATATATATATATATATATATATATATATATATATATATATATATATATATACGGAGTTTGTAAATGATATCAAAATTAGGGCTACTGTGCCAGTACCCGATATCAACATTATGGAACCGAAAAGTTACATGGTACTAAAACTATGGTTGTCGAGTCGGTACATGGTACCAACACAATGGATTTCAATCTATACTGAAGTTAACCAAAATTGAAAATTACAACTATGTCTAAACACCTGTTACTCCGGTAAATTCATTCACCTTGACCTTAATTGATTTTGGCTATCACATTTCGCGGTAATCATGAAATCATTCAACCAAATATATAACAATTCGATACACTTTTCGGCGGAGCATTGGGTGTTGTTCACCTAATAACAAATTAATTAAAATATGATCAGAAGTATAAGCCGAAGAAAACCTAATACGCAATTCCTGTAAAGATGGTTTCTTTGTACCAACGGGTCTTTATTGAGTCAATGCTCAATAAAATTTAAAATGAATAACACATTTTCAATGTGCGCCTCGAGCACATTTCTTTTAAATTACCTTTCTTCTGCATTTTCCTTTAAAGTTAACGGTTCGTGCAATATTGTCATCCGTTCTTGTATTATTACATTTTTAATTAAAGAAAGCGCTAGGATTTCTAGTACTTGGATAATTGTTTTAATATAAATATATATATATATATATATATATATATATATATATATATATATATATCATTATAAAGTTCAGTGTCATCGAATATCGAACATTTTAATTTCTATTACGAAAAAATATTAATAACAAAGTTGATAATGGCTTTACAATAGCTTTACAATCGTTCATTTATATACATTTCATTAATTGGATAGCTACTAGTCTGACTCGGTTTTACTTCTATTCTTTTGTTATGACTGATTTGTAAGTGTATATGCGTTTGTCTGTGTTTATTTTTGCGTGCAAGGGCCTTCCTCGTTGTCTCGAAATGAGTTATCTGAAATCTAGTCATTCTTTTATTGATGGATTGAGAGATAACCAACTGTTCGCATTGTTGGTCGGTACGCGTACGAATGTCTTTTCCACAAATATCTTTCTTTGTGTCGCCTTTCGCTTCAATTTTGTTCTTTCGCATTGGTAACAGCGCAGATTATGCGGATTGCCTGTGGATTGTTCATATTTTTGAAAAATTTCTTTTGTTTTAAGCAATGGTGTCGATGCCGTCTAAGCAGCTGTATCTTTCTTCAGTTTGTTGCCAATCCGATCGAATTTTTGTTGATGTTATTCTAGTAGGTGTTCGGGCCTGCCCTGAAGCTAGTAAATTATTTTTGGGTTGTTTGATTCGAGGCCAACTGACTAAAATTTCATTATGATAAAAAGTTTGAATTTTTAGTTGACTGATTGGTGTTTTATATAAGGAGCCATATATATATATAATAATTTTTCGGATTTTGGTAAATTTAGAATTGAAAAATTCGTCAAATTTGCTGGCTGCCCCGTTCCAAAAATATGATCAGAGTTAGCTGATTATCCTGACGGTGACAAACATTTTTAAAGCAAATTTTGCGATAAATGTTGCTGGACTCTGTTGATAAATTGCTCCTTCTTACGTAAAAAATATAGCCTGTCGCATATAATAGAATATTTGTAGACCATGAACTTATATGAGAGAATTGGCAATTTAAAATAGGCATCCAATCACATGACTCTCGCTTTGATGCATTAATGTTAAATTTTTAACTGCGACAATTTCCTCGAGTGATTCAATTTGACCGCCGTACAATTGATAAGCCCGATAGATTCTCTTTAAATATTACGTTTAGGAAACAATTTTCACGGTATCCACTGTAGTATGACTCGAACGTGGTATGATGTTGACATTTATGTAACTCACCATGTGGGTTTTATTAGCAAACGTTCCTTATTCGATTAGCTCTTCCTCGGTTTTGTGTTCAGAGCATATCTTCCTGTTTTGGTTTTCTCGGTTGTTAACAGATTCTTTTGTCAGATTTAATATCTTTGTTAAAATAATTTCAGCTCTGTATCCTGTTTCAAACCAGTGTTCTGAAGGTGAGTTTCGTC
Organism: Eudiplozoon nipponicum; assembly: GCA_029291075.1. Classification (NCBI taxonomy): domain Eukaryota; kingdom Metazoa; phylum Platyhelminthes; class Monogenea; order Mazocraeidea; family Diplozoidae; genus Eudiplozoon; species Eudiplozoon nipponicum. The sequence continues at coordinate 72,103 of JAQBSW010003909.1, read as the reverse complement.
AAATCTCGGAAGATCACTGAGGCCTATTATTAGGCTATTTTATATTTTTCCATGCAAAACTGCACTTTGTCTGAGAACATGCTTTTGACAGGTTGAAGTTGTAATGAAAGTATTGTTTAGTAAACGAGATTTTCAAATCAACATTTTATTATCGAGTGAGTTGGATGTAAAATAAGTGAATAGTATGGACTTTCACTAACTCTAGTGAAAATTTAATGCCCGGGTTGGCTTCATTGGCTCGGTTTGGGATTTAGGTTTGGTCTGCTGCATCTTGGATAAACAATAGTATATCACCTACATACGTTTTGTGGAGTGCGCACTTGACAATTACGATTTTTAAGCTCGTTTGTTCAAGATGGTGCATGCAAACATTTGTCAGGAGAGGTGAAGTCCAGCCATCTTATTTGCTTAATCATAACAACAGTATGTTTTATACTCAGATACGGAGAAACAAAATAATGTCATTTTCATGATTTTTGAAAAGAGAATTTTACCTTTTCTTCCTGTTTCACAGCAATGTTCTCAAGGAGATGCTCATCAGTTCTTGGCAGATCACTTAGGCTCTTTAATTTGTGGGTATAATCCACGGGCGAGAAAAATTTTTCTCGCTTATCTTTAGTTCAAATTAAGCGAAATAATTTATATTTGTCACATCTATTTTGGACAATGTTTTTCCTTCAATATTTTCGATTAAATATTATTGACATTTAACTTCTGCAAGAGGAAATTATAAGATTTCTATTATTTTTTCAGCACCGTTCGTAGGACAATTGTAATTATTTCCGCCCTGCCGATTGCTTTGGGAAAACTAACAGGCTCCAGAACAAATTTTTAATGTTAAGTAAAACTTTTAGATGAAATTTTAATATAATTAAACAGTCCATCCAAATGCCTTTTGGACAAATGAGAAGATTTGCTTAAAATAAGCTCGTATTAGATGTAATTTTGCACAAAGTCAAATTTGAAATCAATGCAACAGACATGAATTTGAAGGGAAAATGATCAGTACTCGAAGAAATAAGAACGTCCTTGTTAAATTGAGCGAATGCTTCTTAACTATACGACAAAAGAAAGACTTCAAAGACGCAGCCGAATTCAGGATATCAACCTAAGTTATGTATTTTCCCGTGGTTTACTCGTTAATGCATGTGTTGATAAAGCTGCTGTACAAATTCCAACACAAATTTTATATCGTTTTTGTGTAGATCCCCATAAATCAGTTGACAATTTTGGTCTGATTTTGGCCATTTTCGATCGAGACACGTATATATGTTTTGTGATTTTTACAATAAAATGCAATAAGGGAACATATTACGTCCTAAGACATTATATAAATTAATATTTTGAATGAATGCGAGTAGACATTAGTTTTATTGCCACTATATGCTATTTCGAGTTTATTAAATTTTTTTCTTGGAGTAATGTAAAACACAGAATACTTTTACGGATGATGCGCATCCATACTCAAGAATACAGAGTTCCCAGACCATTTTTAAAGAAATATTTTTCAGGGCTAAACTTTACGGAAATTGATATGGTTTAACAAAGTAAAGCTACTAAATTCCAGAAGCGTTAATTAAGATTGCACTAGTAAATTTCACTTAAAACGCGGGTGAAAAAAAGCCAAATATTGCCACAATTGACTTAATTACCACTTAGTGCTGAAGAACCACGAGCTTCGTTTCTCTGTTTTTCCGAAGAGCGTCGTCGAACTCATGTTAACACACAAAAAATAGAAAATAGTTATAGGGCAGATTTTAATTCCATTCAATCGCATAAACATTTATATTTTGTTATTTAAATCAAGTTAGCGTGCTGGAAGTGAACTTAGCAAAATTACCGTCAGCCGTATGTAGTTTTGCTATGTTGTTTGGATACTGACTAAATACAATGGGTTTGGTGTTTACTTCAAACTCGCAAACTTAATTTAAGTAATTGTTTACACCACCCACAAAATTAATAAATATTTAATTGTACTACCTATATATATATATATATATATATATATATATATATATATATATATATATATATATATATATATATATATATATATATATGTACATCTTACAAACATGCATGTATATGTTTTAAATATAACACACTAAGGTCTAGATAAAACCAATAATATAACTATTTTCCAAAAGGTATATAAGCATGACACAGAGTTATACGATACAGTGAATTGTGACACACTCGGTGATACCCTCTTCCTTGCAAATGGTAGGACAAGTATATTGAGTTAAGCTCATTTAATGCTTGTTGTTCACAATCGCATAAAAACATACTACGTTCTTACTCTTTCTCGCTCTCTCTCTCTCGCTATATATATATATATATATATATATATATATATATATATACACTTTATTTATGTATATGTGGGGGTTTGTGCGTGCGTGTTTACATCAATATGAGCTTATCTATATGCATGTTAATGTTGCAATTGTTCACTAATATTTTTTTCCTGTATATGTACTCAGATACGTATCTAGCTCACGTGTGCACTATCATTGTTATTTACTTGCAGAGATAATTTTTGCTATAATAAACAAATTCCCCGTTTCGTAATCATATATATATATATATATATATATATATATATATATATATATATATATATATTGAGTAAGATTATGCGAAGCATGAGGCAAAACAAATGCGTCTTTGATTTTTATGTGCTTTTGTTAGTTTGGTTAACATATTCTGTAACGTCACAAAGCAATTGCCGATATATTGCGTAAATTAAATTCAATTCGGTTTTCGCGGCACCAATGAGAATAAAGCGATATTTTCCGTTAACCAATAATGTGCAAATAGCCATATAAGGCTATTTAAGCACAGTGAATTTACCATACAAGTCAATTGTCGAGTTTGCCTTCTGATGTGCGTTTCTCCGACGTGCTGTCTGCTATCTTTCACATACGCTATTTTGGGGGCATGCATCTCACAATTTGGCAATATCAGTCACACCAATCTTGTTGCTTTACAACTAGAGAGACGAGCCAATTACTGCAGAACATCACCGAGTTCAATCAGCGAGATTTCAACGCCACAACAGAAAAAACCACAACCCAAGTCAACCCGAGCTGGTCTCAAGAGTCTAGGAGTACTTCTGGACACCGCTACACCATCAGACCTTTTCGGCATTTGCCAGAGAATGCAAGACCGGCCCTGTTAAGGGCATTTACTTGAAGCTGGGACGTTTAAAATTCTGTCAAAGTGTTAAATAAACTAATACGCTTGATTAAAAATAATCATAGAATTGTATAATTGAAGATAACATCAATGACAATCTTGTACAATTTGAAACTTACAAGAAATGTTATATTAGAGTTCTCATAATTGAAACATAATTCTGTAACTAATACCTTCATTTAAAGTGAAAATATTTATTTTAACATGAATATATATGTTGTGCATCTTTTTAAGTCCTCTTCTCTGAAAATTATCATGGTACATTAATATAAAATAAATAATTTATTCCATACTCTTCATAATCTATCGCCGTCAGTTTGTGATTAATAAATGCGAAATTTATTGTTACGTTCTGTAAGCATAACATGTTATGTAACCTAGAAGGTTATTGGTTGGCTCTGTTAATACATTACTGTTTACATGTACCGGAAATGTACACAGTGAACTGTCGCAGCTTTCAAACTAATGTAGATTGAATATGAATGCGCTACATAAGAGGGCACTTTTAAGTAATTAGAATGTCTGTGATTTTTTATTAGTGTTGGTTTAGTTAAAGTGTGTGTGTGATGAAACGCATGCTAAATATGGCACAGAAAACGCTTGTGTGGTTTATCCTTAAAATCAAATTGTAGCATTTCAGCACGTTGTATAACAAGTCTTCAATAATCTGTAGTTGAAATTGTCTAACGCCATAAATAGACACTGATAGCACACATTGGACAGTATTGTGATATAAATAGAAATATCGTTTGACAGACTGTGTGTGTGCAATAAAGCAGAAAACATCGTTCTGAATGAATTAATTGATTAACTAAAATTAACACTGTTCTTATTTTAACGAAATGAGCACGAATAAATTTGGTTGTTATACTAAAATAACTTTCTATAAATGTTGAATGAAAAATGCTCCTTAGAAGGTTTTATGTAAAATAAGACATGTTAAATCACTCGCAGCCAACATGGATGGTATCTAAATCAATTTTACACTAAACTCGCGAACGAAGATCTGCCTCTTATTTGAGTATGCTCAGAAGTTTTTGCTGACATGCTACCTGTCTTTTGATGTCATGATGTACTAGTTGACGGTTGACATGATGACGTTGCTTGATCTTGATCGTTATCACTTCCGGTTATAGTTGTTTTCCGAGTATAGAACTTAATTGCGGATCTCAATCAATAATTTATAAACCGGCTTATGATTTCCCTTGTAGTCGCTAACATAAAATGTGGGAATTTGCTTTATTATCGCATAATATCAAGTGAACTTTGACTACAGATTAGACTTTCCCTCATCCACTCGAACATAAACGTGCTTAATTTTTTCCATTAGGTTATAAAAAGGGGAATGGTCTTCTCTACTACGTTGCGGAAGTAGACTGGTTAGAACAGGATGGAGTTGCTATATGGTGCCGCGAAGTCAGTCCCATTGTACTGAGGGAATCTGATGTTTAAAACACGTACTCTTTTGAACATTGAAGATTTCGTGTACTCATTGAAGAGCAGATTCGAACAAGTCATTGATCTTAAGTAAAAACACTAGGCGATTGACAATGACGACAAAGGTACGGACATCAAAATTCGTCATCAAATACAACAAGCAAATATAGCACATTTCATCAATTGATGTTAAACACAACCATCTAATTTGCCACATGTTTGAGGCCATACCGAACGATTTTTATACAAATATCGGTAGCAACCACGAAACGTGAAGTATATTTAAAAAATATTATTCTGCAGTAATCCTGTTGGCGTAAACTTCCTGTTTGTAAAATAAAAATAGGTATGAAGAGCATTAAAAACGCCAAATTTGTTAATTTTACAATTCGCCTCAGCTACGGCTTCTGTACAGGGACTTGTGATTAGATCGTTATATATATATATATATATATATATATATATATATATATATATATATATATATATATAGTAAGTATAAACAACAAAATATATAAGATAGCGAATACAATAATTATTGGCAATTGTGGTAGTGCTTGTCAGAATTACTGCGCCAAGGATTATGACATAATTAGTGTCGTATAATGACTAAGCCAGTTTACAATACAAATTTCATTATCCATCATACTTTAATTAAAAAGAACACCCAAACTTTGCGTTATTTACGTCTTAGTATAACAAATCATTAATAAGAAGTTGGGAATTTAGGTACAAAGCTTTGCCATACAAATTCACTCGAGAGTATTACTAGCCTAAAATCTGTTGAGATGTAATTGAAATTTACATGGTACCGCGCAGCATAGCGAGGTGTAGTGGACGAGTTGCATGTATCTAAAACGAATAATCCTTGGTTCTTCATTCGACGCACTTAATATGACGTATTCTATGAGTACGGATTAATTAATTAAGAATTTAAATGCTAAAGAATGAATCATAGCAAAAGAAATTGCATAGTTTTATTTTAAATATGAACGATGAACTTGGCTTTTTAGACTATTTGCTTAATGTAATTTATTTTATGCTATATCTCGTTGCCAAGTATTTTGATTTTTAATTTTATGATTTTGTAGTTTAAAAAATGCAATGCTTATTTAGAAAATTGTTTAAATTGTATCATGTTACCACTTTTTTGTAAATTTCAATTATTCACTAAATTTTTTAAAATTGTTATGCTTTTAGGCGAAAAACTGAACCAAATCTATTTATTCATAAGCGCAAACAATTTTGCTAATTAAAAAGATATTATTTATCAATTACGTTAAGTGTTCTATTTAGGCTTGAATGAAACCACTTTTGGTTGCATTAAAAATATCTTTTATGATGTCAGTTTGATACGCGATAAATTAGCCGTTATGTCATTTGTGAGCTATTTAAAATGAGATTTTTGATAATTGCATATTTAACTGTATATCATGGCATTTTTCTCCCCCTGGGGGGGGGACAATGAGGATCTCCTGAATTCATTTGTATGCTTCATTAGAGTTTTGAATTTATATTACAAGCTTTTAATAAGGACATACAGATGTTTGTAAAAAGTGACATTTGAAAATTTTAGCCATTCTGATCCGCAAAAAATATTTTGACTATTAATGTTGAAAATTCCTCTGAACAATAAATGTCAATAAGAATAAACCGTTTATTCGTAAATGCTACTTTTGCTTTCGTGAAAAATTCTGTTTGATACACCATAAAACGTACTATTTTTAAATACCATTAAATATGTATTAACCATCTGACTAATAATGTTTTCATTCACTTGGCTCAGTCAAGTTCAGGTAGATGTCTATGTAATTACCTGATCTGCGTTTTGTCTAACGGAACTTTTATCTTTCCTGTAATTTTATTTCTTTAAAATATTTTGGCTACCTTTATTTTTAGCCTTCTTCAGTTGGTCCATCCTCACAAGTTTAAAAAATGAAACTAATGAAGGCAGCCGAAACATTTTAAAGAAACAAAGCTACTGGAACAATAAACACTGCGTTAATCAAAACGCAGATCATGTAGTTTCAATTAATCCAGTTTGGCAAAAAAAACTTTGCATTCAATAAGTCTATGAAGTTGTTATAGAAATTAAATATTATCAGACGTATCTTAAACAACATAAGAATGAAAATGATTCAAGAAAAGTAAGCCGTTTTCCATTTAGATTACATTAAGAGTTAAATTTACCATTGCAGCAGCGTTGAATAAATGAAAAACTTTAACTCTTGTAATGTGAACAACCAATTTCAATATTTCGAAACTGCTCGGCATAGATATTAGTAAGAATTTTTTTAAAATTAACAACGTTTCTTATTGTGTAAAAAGAAACTTCTTTTCGAATGCGAGTTTTATAAAATTTATAGTAGGCTTGCTTTGTGTAAAAAATGAAGATATTCCTTCATATAAATGAACTGATTATTTTTATTATATCATCGAATAATTAAAAATGATAATATATATATTGAAGAGCAAAAGAGACAGGAAATTCAAAAGACAAAGAGTTTAAATAGATGAAGGTCCGATAATTTGCTTGCATCATTTTATATTTTATATTTTGTGGAGAGCATTCTTTTTCTGTTTCCATGAATCATGTTTAAGTTTGATTATTTTTTCGATTATTTCATTTTATTTTTCTAATTTTTTATGTTATTGTGTTTCGCAACTATTTTGAAAGCCACTTCTGCCTACTGGCAATTCTAGACAATTAATGAAACCAACTGTTAAATACGGAAAGAAAAAGAATCACATGTGCGTAAAATATTAAATTAAATCAATTTATGTAAACATCAAAGTTAAGCGGTCGCTGTTTCTCGCACAACGCAGAACATTTTCGAATCCATTTACTAGCAATCACGCAGAAATATATGTTTATCAACGCACATGCGTAAGTTGCAAATTAATATATGTTCTCCGGTCGAAAAGACTATTATTAACTATAGTGAAATAAAATTACTGTATAAACGATATTGGGAAATCTAAATCTTGAATATATTTGTAAAAATGCAAAAACATAATTGAAACCTCGCGCACATTTTTTCTTAATGTGGCCTATAAAATGATTAACAAATTTAATAACAGAAATGACATATGGATACATGAAATTTTGTGAATAAGCAATTTATACTTTGATCGTATCGATGAGTTTCTTTCAACGATGCCTGTTTTGGCACACTTAGATTCGAATTGATCCGATTTATCCTCGTATCCAAGTACGCACTAAATTCGGCTTCGTAATCGTTAGGCACAGATTCGTCCGTCATTCCGAAGGCTTCCAAATTATTAGTATTAATCACTGGAAATGAAGTTAGATCAAAATTTGACGCTTCATTATTTCATTTACAGTGCAATCTTAAGAAGCTTATTAACAAATTTTGTGCTAATCACTTGAACACATTTAGGGAACAGATTTATGCAAATAGAGAATCTTGTTCGGGTATTGAGTCTGAACTGGAGCTGATATAAACAAATGCTGTGTGGTTCCCTTATTTTGCATTCTCTACCCGGTTTCATGGTTATTTTTTATAAATAAAAATGAATTAATTTGTAGATTATTTAGTAAACATGAGATAGAAGCAGTCTTTGCAACTCAAAAACTTGTCATATTTGTATATGGATAAGTACTATAAAGAAAGGGTGTAATTTTTTCCGAATAAAAGATGCAAAGTTGTTGTTGGTAAATCGAGCAATCCTTTATAAAAAGGAGTGAACAACTAACAGTTTTCTTCAGAATTTCGAACGGATGGCATGTTATTTTAGCTAAAATTTAAACTGAAAAGATAACGCATTTTATTTTCGCTAAATTGGATGCTAACTCTATTGACAAATGTGAAAATGATTGCATAGGCATATGGCTTAATGTATTTCCACTTCTTCACTCTAATACACATCGGTTTGGCAATGCAAAAGGAAGAGGCAGCGTTGCATTTATAAGCGCCAATTTTGAACTTACAAATTTGTATTCGGCTTAGGCAAAAAATAACATCCCTTTAAAAAACGATTTTATTTACCTGCTTGTATAATAAAATTTTGCGCCGTTGTAACGATTGTTTTTTAATTGAAATTACAATTTTACATCAAATTGCCCTCCGTTAAATCATACAGAACACCAAAGTTGACGGGACGAATAAAAAACATAACACTTCACGTAAATGCATATAAGATAATGCCTCAGGTATTAGTACGTACATATATGTTGTGTTGAAAACAAGTCATACTCTCGACAAATTTACTGTGTTGCGCGGTTTCTACAAATAATAGTAATAAAATTATTCCACGTTTGAATGGTTTCTGCCCATAAATCTTTAATTTACAATAAATGGTCCAGCTAGACAACATGGTTTGAATTCTTTCAAAATATACATTTTGAAAGAGAGATTTGGAAGAGATCTAGTCTCTCACTCATTTCCGGAGAACCATAAAGCTCCAATTATTAATTATACGAATTAATTAACCTCGGACTAGCAAAAAATAATTTATTGGTTCGTAACTATGGGTAGACATGTAAAGCAACACAGGCAACACAAAAAATTGATAATGAAATATATCGCGTTTGAGTGTTTATGATAATTCATCACCAGATCAGTGAGTTACCGATTTCTCTCGCGTTTATTTTGGCTAAAATAAATTCGCATATTAACATTTTAAAGTTAAATATATAGTACAATATTGTCAAAACAGAAAACATAAAGCACAATAAACTTTAAACCAAATGACAAAGAACTCGACAATTTTAGTCAGTGATAAGAGCACCAGATTCCGAAGTAGACGTGCTCAGCTTAGAACCCTGCCAGAGACAAATTCTAGCCAGTACATGATGAGGTTCCAATAAGGATGAATTGCATTTTCTACACTATAAAATTCTTAGTTTATACTGAAATGTGTAAGCAATTATTGCGTCAGTTAATTATATAAATATCGCAACCTTGATTATAGGAATTGTTATCACCACCCGCGCAACCATTGTTCGTTAAATCATATAAATGGCCATTTAAATACCACTTCTCCATGTATTGTGGTGTCTGTTCAGTAATGACAGATTGGGCATAGTTAGTTGGAACTTTGGATCTAAATGGTGGCCATATGAGATCCACCTAGAGTAAAAAATGATTAACCAAATTACATTAGTTAATAAATAACTGAAAATTGTGTGTATTGTGATGCAGGGTGGCTCATTGATAAGAGCACCAGGTTTCGAAGCAGATGTACCCAGGTTCGAGCCCAGTCTGAGACAAATTTGGGCCAGTACTTGATGAGTTCCCATTAAGAACGAAACCTTTCTACTAGATGAACTGTCTCTACTAAACTATACAACTCTTAATTTTTACAAAAATATGTAAGTAATTAAAGGGTCAGGTGTTTCTATCAAGATCGCAACCTTGATTATATTAATTGTTATCACCGCCCGCTCAACCAATATTCGTTAAATGAAGCCAGAAACAGATAGGGTCATGAATTTGTTATTTGAACTGTTATTATTCAAGATGTTGAACAGAAGTTCAAACGCTGTTGAATAAATTGACACGTGACAACGTCTGCTGAGTAATAAATATGACGTAAATTAATATGAAGCTGCGGAAATTAAACAAACTGCGAGTGGTGACACTGCTGGTGAAAACGGTCTGATACAAATCAAATTTGCACACGACTACTGAAAATGTGTGGCTCGACAAATTTACACAAATTAGCTAGAAAGTGTAGATAAAAATTATTTTTCTGTTTAACAACAGGTATATATATATATGTATATATATATATATATATATATTATTATATATATATATATTATATATATATATATTATATTATTATATATTATTATATATACCCGGCAAAGGATCAGGAGTTGTTATACTTCAAGTCGACGAGCGAGATTATAAATGATCAATCGATATTCAAACCAGACAGCAAACAGATCGACTGTTCAACAAATATGGAATCAAGAATAAAAGCAATTCTGAAAAAGGTGAAAAAAAACACGTATTATCCTCGATTGCCGGTTCAGGTATTAGATCAAAACAAATAGAAGACGCCCAAAAGATCTTTTGCCAATTCTACCCTAATAATTTATAGTCTAGATGTCCTCGTGTATGCGCTCTAACACATATATCGGGTGTATGAAGAAGCGATTGATCAACAGAATCCAGCAAAATTTATCGCAGAAATTGATTAAAGAAGGCTTGGCATCGTCAAGAGAGTCAGCTATTTCCGATCATATATTGAAAACGGGACCCAGGCAACTTAACCAATTCTTTAATTCCACATAAATCAAAATCAATAAAATTAGTATATATTTATGAAGCCCTCGACCAGACTCAACCATCATTTGATTTGATTGGCAACAAATTGAAGAGGAAAAACAACTGCAAATACGGAAAGAGAAATTTTGAACTCATATAAGCGTTCAACACTGCAATCCACACGTGGGCAATTACGGCGTGGGTAAAGCCAAAATTGAGGAGCAAAGGGAAACGAGAGACTACACTCGGGAAAATATCATGCTTACACGTAACAGCCAACAACACGAACAGCTGGTTTACCCTCAGGCCATCAATACAAGAATGACAAGATCCCAGACATCACTTTGCAAAACAGCGAGGAAGATCTTTACAGGCAAACAAGCACAAACACAGACGCATACACATACATCAGGCCAAACAAAAAATAGAATTAATACCGAGTCCGATTTGTTGCCACGCACATAATCAAATGGAAACCTAGGATGTATATAAATGAAATGTAGTAAAATGAAATTTAGTAGTCTCAAAGTAAATAAAATTTATTCACTATAAGGTTGTTACTGTTTTTTTCTATTAATAGAAAATATACTGGTAATATTCTGAGGCAATGGATATAATAAAGATATATATATATATATATATATATATATATATATGCATACAATTATTATCTCATTCTATATGTTGTCACATTTCGCTAAATGTCTACACCTTTTAGACAAGAGATATGCGGCTACCATTTCCAATGCCGCTAACTCCTGCAAAATTCCATAGTTTGGAGGTTAGTGTAAGTCATATTTTTTCATACATTTTCAAAATTAAGGTTATTATTATATGTTTTGAATATATTCATTCCATCGAAATTAAAATAGCATATAAAAACAGCGTCAGGGCTAAGCTAATCGTCCAATTTGTAAGCGGCCAACCTAAATTGAATTCCAGGTCCGGTTTTAACTCCGCCATCCAAGTTCAGACTACATTTATTCAAATTCTAATTATCATTATCTATTAGATAAATGCAAAATTATAAATAATTTACTATAACCAAAATAATAAACAGCTTTATGTTTCATCTGTACATATTATTGCAATATATTAGCGTAATTTTGCATTCGTTTGTTTCTTCTACTTTCATTGAATAACATCGTTTGCCGTTCAACTGTCAATAACTGCGCCTCTGCCCTATTTATGCAGTAAGGTATGTGATAAATTTGACAGGTCGTCTATATTTTTTTATTTTTCAGGAACTATGCCAAATAAATTTTAATTTTTAAATATATTTTTCATTTTTGGTATCAATTTCAAGGGTATTGCTTCAAAGTTCCTCTGAAAACACGATTAATCTGAAGCTGCATAACAAACTAAAATAAAAATTAAAGTTTAAGAAAAATTTAAATGCTGTATATTGTCACTAGTTTAAAACTAACCTTAAGTGTACCGCAAAAAATAGCATGCGTGTAAAAAATTAGTATAAAAATAAGAATATTAAAATTGTGCATTATCGTAAAAATGCAAAGGTGTCCACATTTACGAAAGTTGAAATAAGTTTAGTTTGAAATGAAGATATTAGCTTTATTTGAAACCTTTTTACAAATTGTTCATCTTAGTTAAGAACAAATTAGCATTTACGAATTAGACACCTAAAAAAAGTTGAAGCTAAATATTAACCTGAAAAAATTTATTTCTGTACATTTTTCTAACGAAATTGAGAATGCCATGAATTCAAATATACCATAAACTAAAATGTAAATATTCTTTTCTATGTATGCATCTTATTTTGATTTTCACACTTTATGTTATTTCACCAAGAGAAAACATATATCTAGCTTACGAGAAAAATTAACTTTGTCCAATATCGATAGCAAAATTTGTTGAAAGTTGTCAATCCAAATAGTCAGTTATTCCCATTTTTATGCCCATTTGAAGCCGGAAAATAATGCGTGAATTTCGATTTTCATAATTAAACTTCTCTGTCTATTTACAAGCATGTAGTATGCAAATGGGAATAGCCATTATTTTGATTGCTACATTTTTTTTATCACATTAATGTTATTTGTTCATAATCGGAACGAATCGAAGAAGCAAAATTGAGTTAATATTGCACGATGCTTTACACAAAAGAGCATTTCTAGGTTGATAAATTACGCAATTCGTTTTTTAAACACATGGCATTTACTGTATAATATATTTTCAAAAATGTTTTGTTTCAATTTTTGTTTTTATGTCTATAATTAGGACAAATAGGCAGTTAGTTAGTTGAACCGTAGAACAATTGCCTAAAGATAAAATATGACACAAATATTGAAAGGCTTAAACGGGAAATGAAGCAGATGATTAAAAATGTTTCATTCCAAAATTTACGTTTTACAAAATAAGATTTGTTAAATAGTTAACGCGTTAATTATTTTATGAAATCAGTTTCTATGGTAACATATTATTCATGTTACCCGCTTAAGAATTTGTGTTCCTACGAGTAAATTCCTCATTCTAACCGATTAATTAATTAATTAAATACTAAAATCTCATGTGTATTTACAGTGAGTAGCAAATTTACGAAATAACTATTGGAATTAGAATTGAAATAGAAAGCGAATACATTGGATAGAAGCGAATAAATAGTCTGAGTGGACATGTCTGCATGTAAATATGTATAAAAAAGAAAATGATGAAAAAGTGCGTGTTTGATAAGATATTTCGACGAGATGCTCACTTATGATCAAAACAATCAATGAATTATCTATGCCAAAATAAAGAAGTGAAAAAAAACACCGTAGTTAAATTTTCGATGACAAATAGCAAATGAGATATTTTGCAACATGACCGTTTTGCTTAATCAATGCTCAGAAGGTATACAGAAGAAATAGATTCAGGTAAATATTATTTTAGGTAAAAACAACCAGGAAATGTAATCGTTCTACTACAAGTTTCTCAGCTTGATGTAAAGGCAAATCACATTCTGTATTCAACCATTAGTCGAACAAAATAGTGAAATCACCTTCAATCACAAATACTGACGCCTTTCGACATTCCTCGGACATCACCAGAGAACGACGGCAAACTGACTGGCGATGGTCAAAACGCAACGCATATGTATGGGAATGAAAATTAAATTTGCGGCTCTTACATTTAATAGGTTGGCATAAATTGTTCCTGACTAGAAATTTTGGCTGCACAATTTCTTTGTAGTCACGAACTTTGGCTTTTACTGTTTTCATCATATATATATATATATATATATATATATATATATATATATATATATATATATATATATATATATATATATGCCTAACTGGGATTTATCAAATGAAAATGACAAGGGTGCATATGTTAAAACCATCGTCGCAACTGTCAATCTGTTATATTAATTATGTAGAAAATTTAAATGCTTATAATAATAATGAAACTTATTCACTAATGTAATGTGGCTAATTTTGAAAATTATTAATTTTAAAATAAATTTGAATTAAAAATTCACAAGATTATAGGTCTTCTTCACATATTTATTGAATTAATTAAAAATGAATAATTTAATTATTAGATTAATAATAAACGTGATTAATAAATGGCCACCAAATGATTACAAGAAAAATATAATTCAATACGTTTTCGAATAATCCTCAAGTAAAATATACAAAAAATGATTTTTTTCGAAGCTCAACTCTTAAAAAATGCCCTCGGTAGCATATATCACTGAATAATGAAGTCTTTATTTGGTTTTAAATGTAATCTTAAAAATAGAACAGATAGTAGCAGATCTGACAGAATAAATGTGTAATTTTTGTGTAATTTTAGTAGAACGCTAGTTAAAACTATAATATAAATGATTCTGTCTCTGTTAATAATTCGATACACGTCACTTGATTGATTACCATCGAAACATTTTGTTAAATTTATCGCTTAGATATCTATCCAATTGCAGTAGAGTTTTCAGCCTAACATTCTATAGTAAGTGCTAATTGTTATCTGTAATAATATCTTAATCAAACATTGCTTATGATAATTTATAGTCTATTAGGTGAGTGAATTTATGTCATGTACATCAAATAAAAACGTGACCTAATTAGCATTTTCTACGAGCAACTGCATATGCGTGTCCGTATTTCCATGTGTTGATGTATAATGCATGTACTTAATACCCTTAATCCCGTTTCTTTCCCTTAGCTGACAGAATAATATCACAGATATTACCGTAGATTTGAGGTTTAACGGAAAATAAATGTCCATTTAATGAATTTCTATTTCAATACACAGTTTCTACCTCATTATAATTACAAAAACAGCTGAAAAAATTAAACATACATATTTTTTTTCAAAGGTTAATTATTTAAGTTAAAATTAGGGCGAATAAAATTTAATGCCTGCATTCATATAAATAGTTGAGGAAATAATTTTTATTTCTTTGTACATGTTGTTTAAGACGAAGCTCTATCGTTTTATTTTTTCATAGATTATATAATTTAAAACATCACTTTTTCCATTTGATTTGCAATGCATCAGTTTTGGCAAGACTCTAATAAGCTAAGATTTATCGGTTCTTGTAAAAAAATTGAATCAGGATTTGTATTTCTAATTCTAAATTAATTTGAAGAATAAATGTAGTAAATCTTTTTAACTCTCCTGACTAAGGTGAATTGGATTATGCACTGAAAATATTTAATGTGAAAATAAAAGTGATATAGGTACTCTTTTTCATTAACTTTTCGCTTTCAGATTACAAAATAAATAAAAGGACCATAAAATTTTCTTTAAAAAGAAAAATATTTCTGGATGAACTAATCAATTTTGTCATTGATCATTTATTATTTCACAATACAACAATTGATGTATATAGAAATAATCCTTAAAATTTTATGTTGATAGCCAATTTTAAATTTTAATGAAAACTAATTATGTTTCAATGGATACAACTATTTATCTCTCTCTCTCTCGCTATATATATATATATATATATATATATATATTGTTTGAGGGAAAAATTTTAATAAATGCAGTGTTATTGCAAAGAAAATTTATTAAAATAATAATAATCAATTGGAATCAAGTAAATCTAAGGAGTCTCAGGCATTTACTATGTAGAACTAGAAAATTGATATCAAGTAATTTAAATTCAACATTTAGAAAATAATTTTATTTTTAAACCGAGTTTTAGAAAATTAACTTTTATTGAATTAATTCTTCAGTTTTTCAAACGGATTTAATTATTTGAATAATATACTACCCACGTGGTAATTGATGGCTCATATACAAACTTAGAATTATAAAAATAAAATATTAAATTTTCGTTGTATGTAGCATGGACAAATTTATAAAATTTTCCGAATAACCAGGTGCATAGTTTTTTTTGGACGTATAGTTTTGTTTGAGATAAAATTTTAGTTTAGTATTTTAAACACTTTACTTTGCTTAAGCACGACCTTTACGAATTCTAGTCAGATGTATAAGCTTTTTGCATTTTTTAATAATGACTACTTCAAAGGGAAATTTCTCCAGTTGCTGAGTTTAAAGACTTTTACGTGTTGATTTTAAATGTATTCCAGAAATTAAAATCATTGTTTGTGTGGCTATCAAAAATATCCTCTAAATATTTGCTTTCTAATAACGTATGTAAAAAATATTCTACAGTTTTAACAATATTCCCAGAGATTTTTGTTGAAAATATGTGGCAAATGCACACAAAAAAGCTAATTTAAATATATTCGTTAAATTTGTACCATATCACGATGTTATGGATTTCAGTATTTGCACATGACCAGATGGGAATTTTTTGAAAATATGGACGCATAAAGGCACTAGATGTAGCTACTTTCATAAATTTACTTAATTAGTTCTGCACATAGCTAAACAATTTTGTTCAAATTTAGCCTTAATTTAAACGAGGAAAAATATGCTTAAATATTTTTAATTGAATTTTTTGCATCAAATGAAACGCGATACGTAATATGTCAAAAATATTCTATCAGAAATAGGTTATATCTTATTCAGTTTAAAGATAAGAAATGGTATCAATAAGTAATCACAAGTTATGCAAGTATTCACGGATGAAAGCAAATTTAATTTTGCATAACATCATTAATCGTCGATATTTGTATGCCATCTGCTGCTGGTCACGTGTGTTAAAATAACGTTTACCCTTCCTAGATTTAGTGGTGAAGAAAGTTAATTATATGAGATGTATAATATATACATATATATATATATATATATATAATATATACATATATATATATATATATATATATATATATATATATTATTTTTTCGACATAATTCACGACAAAATCAGATCTCTTAAGTTGTGAATTTAAAGCAAATATTTAAATTTACTGAATTGTAATGAAATTAATTTATCATTACTAGTGTAGAATAATATGAGTTAATTAGTTATCTATAAAACATTTAATCCAGGATAATGTAAGTGCACGCAACCTCTTATTGTGCAACTGATGCTGTTTCGTTTCAAGAAATTCGTTTTTAAAAGAATAGTTTATAACTGAATATATATATATATATATATTGAAATAAACTACTTTAAATATACAGTTAATCCAGTTAAAATTTATTCGTGATTTTAAGACACTTTAAGAGCGTATTTCCTGACATCCCCAAAATATGTGTTTCAAAATATTGCCGTTTTATTTCTTTTGTGTTACTGCCAGATGGTGTACAATTGCACCCAAGAGACGTTATCCTGAACAATTTACTTTTAGTTACTTTTAGTAGAACGGAAAAAATGCGAGGAACAAATGAATCATTTATTGAGCATTTCAACACAACAATAATTATTTTCTGAATTTTCACGATATATAAGTATTGTTAAACATCCATCAAAGTTATTAAATCTTGAATAATTATTAACAAAAATTATGCTGACAACATATTATTATTAGCTAAATTTTTTTTATCACTGCAACTTAATGGAACACAAAATGTTTAGAATTGTAATATATGCCAATCGGTGAAACGTCAACGTTAGCTTCGGCACCGACACGAGTAAAATTTCAATCCCGTTCTGATAGTCTCCATTGAAAAAATGTATATTTTAACTTATCTGACAATCGCGAATACAATGTTATGGAATGACAATGAAAAGTTTAATTTAGTAGTCGAATTTTGAACATTCACTGACAGGATACTAGACAGGTATATATAATATCTTATTTTTGTTTAAATTGCCATGTGTGATAAGTTGAAATTTGTATTATGTGCATAAAATTGTTAATAACGTTTGTTTTCGTGGCATACATTATTACAGACAATTAAATACTGTTTGTTGTGGAGAACTAATACATGTGCAAGTATGTATTAGGTGTTGCGAACCTAGTAACAAATT
This sequence comes from Eudiplozoon nipponicum, assembly GCA_029291075.1. Lineage (NCBI taxonomy): Eukaryota > Metazoa > Platyhelminthes > Monogenea > Mazocraeidea > Diplozoidae > Eudiplozoon > Eudiplozoon nipponicum. The sequence continues at coordinate 53,896 of JAQBSW010003909.1, read as the reverse complement.
AGTTCTCTTCTGACCAGAAGGATAAACCAAAGAGAGCATGAACAGAAAGTATAATCTCATGCACATTCGTTTCGTGCTTACCGGCTCCTTCTGATGAGACGCCAGTAAGCACGAAACGAATGTGCATGAGATTATACTTTCCGTTCATGCTGCCTTTGGTTTATCCTTCTGGTCACAACCAAACTAATTTGTTACTAGGTTCGCAAAACCTAATACATACTTGCATATATATTAGTTCTTCGCAACAAACAGTATTTCGCTGTAATATATTGAATAAAATGACGTCATGCTTACAGCGTAATGTGATTACTGATTTCGATCAGGGCCAGAGTGTATGGATTTACTGGAGTAACAGGTGTTCAGAAATAATTGTAATTCTCAATTTTGGTTAAATTTAACATACATTGATATCCATAATGTTAGTACCATGTACCGACTCGGAAACCATAGTGTTAGTATCATGTACCTTTTCTATAATATTGGTATCGGTTACTGACACAATAGCTATAGTGTTAGTATCCTTTACAGACTCGGTATATATATTATATAGAGTAAGTTAGCGTTGAAGTCACATTCTCGAGACTTCATATAATGTTAGCTTTACTACTGCAGGTTTACACATTCGTCTAGGGGATTGTACCGTCATATTATCCTACATTCCTCACCAAAATATATAATGGTTAGGTAGCGTAAAACCGGCTCTTACTGATGAGCTGCCAGTAAGCACGAAACGAATTTGCATGAGATAATACTTTCCGTTCATGCTATCTTTGGTTTATCCTGCTGGTCACAAGTGAACTAATTTGTTGCTAGTTTCATTACAGACAATTGTTTGAACAATCGAGAATATCTTCATTTATGTAAATATTAAAAAATATTTATCTTCAAATCTGTGAAATAACTCGCTGTAATTAAAGGTATTTTTGAAGTTTCTATTAAAATATTTTGTTTTTCATTGAGTATTCAATACACCAAGTGGTTCCTCGATGATTAAACCAGAAATACGCATAGCCGTGATTCGGAGAGCAGAACTATCCGTTCAATTAAATGATGTTTGGTCGTAGTAAATGTTGGAAAAACATTGTTAATAGACACAATAGCGTTACAACATTGTCTTTCATCGCAAAATGAACGAGAAATATACACCAGAATCTTTGGATTATGCTCGTCAATCAGTGTGTAGTCAATTCGCTGGTTGTATCTACGAGACGACAGACTGTTAAGTTCAACACCTTTGAACATCCACCATCTGCACCATAATTCGAAAACCAACTCATCTAAATAATCTGAAAACAGTAATGTGGACCAATTCCCTTCTTGCGATGGTACAGCTTACTTAAACCGGCTAGAATGACAATCGAATTCCAAGGAAACGGATTTAATAATAAGATTTAGAGGTTAATATAATTTTTTTCAAATAATTTACACTTACGGTTATTGGTTTTTGTAACAAATTTAAAGATCGGTTTATCAACTATCCGAAAAAATATTCGTCAGCTTCGCGACACGTCAACTCGTCCCTCTGCATGTAACGTCCACATGGCATAATCGCATGACTCGTTTCATATTTTTCGAACGATTCAAGCACACTTCCGCTTTTCTGCACTGAGTAATGGCCTTTCACGCATCCAAAACAGTTACGGTCGATAATATTACCTGATCAGATGTTTGACTAATGCAGTAATGATTTCAGTTGTTTTCTTTGTGCAAAATATTCTGGCGGCCGTTGTCAAGTTGGTCCATCCTCTTCAGTTTTATGAATCAAAATAATGAGACAAACGCCATATTTCCTTTGGCCATATTAATTATGCTTCAGACTGACCTATCACTGGCCACTTTTCATGTGAATGTATGTTTGTGTGCATATCCAACAAAGTGAGAATAGAGTGGCTGAAGAAGGATTTATCAATTACATGCGTCATACCATTTTTATAGGCACTCCTTGTGAAATGACGCTACTGATGTTGCCATCACATTTTCGGGTGAGAGGAGACCATTAAATCTGAAACACTCGTCATTATCATATGCTATTTTAAGTGATAAAATAAGAAATCAGAACGATCCAAGCACATACAAAATTCCCAATTCACATCTATTGGAGGTTAATCACAGGATGGGCTTTTTTAATGAGAGTTCTGGTCAAATAATTAGATATGCGCAAGTCAGTCATGTTAAAGGTTGTGTATACGTAATGGAAACGAATCAGTTAAAAATACTACTGTATACTATGTACGTACATATAAATGAAACTGTGGTCAATATACATTAATTTTCCCTTTGCACGCGTCAGACTATTTATTTACAATTAACATTTGAACTGATGTCCTACTAACCCCAATCGATACTATTTGTATCGTCCTATTTTCCTATATATATATATATATATATATATATATATATATATATATATATATATATATATAAATATATATATATGTACGGTATATTTACATAATGTGTGCATTACCTTGCAGAACTAATTTTAAGATAGAATGTGGCACATAAGAGATTGATTGCGTTTCGCTTTGGTGATTACAAATTTTACACCCAATTTATTTTTATAACATCCGTAGGCAAACTCCCTGTACATAGTGTGAAACAAAAAACGTTACTGAAATCAGGACATAAAGATTTCTTAAATTGGAATTTATTCTATGGAGAATCGTATGATGGGAAACTCATTAGAATATTGAATTCAGGCCTGTCGGAGCACATGACAATCTGGTTGTTGGAGAAAAAGAATGGTGATGCATTTACGTAGATGAAAAACAATGTCCTTTGACATTTGCGACATGAAGATGAAGCGCTTTTCAATTTTAACAAAGACTAGTTGAGTTAATGTGCGTCCCCATTTTTGAAGCGAAGTCAACATTGTTTAAAGCTCTGCATGAAACAACTGTTTTCGTGCGTTAGAATAACCATGTGAATTTACGAACCCTGCGCAAAATTGTTACTTATTACGTATCTTCTTTGTCGAATATTTTGTACTGATTTGTATATTTTTGCACATTTTATGCAAGCTCTTTCGTTTCTATTTAAAAAATTAATTCTTTGTCTTATATCAACAACACATCAGTTGAAACATTGCAGAACATTCGCTAATGTGTAATTGTAAACGCATTTTTAAAAATAAATATTGGATAATTAGTATTTTATGTATTTGAAGAATACATAACCTTAAATCAACTGCCTAGAATGTGGAGAAAAAAATTATTTAATTGATGATTTTTTCTTTTACAGTTGATGTTTTGAAATAGGGCCTAGCGTAGAATGAAATGTGGGTTAATGCAGCTTTGTTGCCAGAAACTCTGAACAGTTGCACTCTATTTGAAATTTATTGTCATTTCCAAGCCTCAAGTCAAACCCATTGCGACAAAGCGATCGCTTACAAATTATTGGTAAAGAATACGTAATTCTTCTTTGCTTGCTTATTATGCTGTAACAGCTAGAAGAAAAAATTAAGGTTATTCACCACAATTTTTAATTGGTGGCACTCAGTTTAAAATTAGATTTGCCTACAGCTAGGTGTTTAAAAAATCATTAAAATTTTGACGCTGAAAACTAGTATAAAGTTTAAAAAAGTCTCTTATCAATCGCTTGACCGCTGTAATGTTGCTCTTCAAAAATGAAAAGGTATAAAAGAGAAACCTAAACTGTCAAATTTTCAGTTTCCAATTTATTCTAATTTTTGTATGCCTAAAAATAATGGATTCTTTAGGGAAATTACTGAAATAAAATTTGACTAAAAGCAAAAACAGGAAAATTTTGGCGGAATGGCAGGTAAACTTGTAAATGGAACTAAATCAAGAGAAGGCTTTAAAGGAACATTGGTTACGCGCGTGGTGATAATAGTTACTTTTATCAAGTTTGATATTTTGATATAGATACCTTAACCCATTATATAGATAAATTTGTGAGTTTAAAATACGTATTTTATAGTGTGGAAAAAGCATTTCGTCCAGTCGACCGGTTTCGACCTTATTGGGATCTCATCACATACTGACCATAATTTTCGGCGGACTGGGCTCGAATCTGGGTACATCTGCTTCGAAATCTGGTGCTCTAACTACTGAGCCACCCTGTAGAACCTTTAAAACAAATTTTATTTATTTTATGTGAATCTAAAACTTCATATGCAATTTTGAATTAAATTATTAAGCTCAAAATATCGAATGATTTTACCTAAAAGGCTTTTAAAATTCCAGAACTTTTTAAATTACAAACTAGACCATAAAAGTGTAATACATACCAAAATACAGCATATTATAGAATATATTTTAAATATACACTGTTTTGTGGAAAAAATGTATTTTTTTAAAGATAGCACATAATAGATTACTTTTACCATTATATTCATACTTTTGAAAAAAATCTATATACCAATGCCATGTTTTATTGCAAAAATAGCTCTTATCACTAATTTTCTAATCGTTAGAAAACACTTACAAATATTACGTGGACAGTCTAAATCGTGGCTGATGAAAATAATAAGTAAGCATTTATAAAAAAATCAATATATGTTGAGAATTTATGCCAGAATTTTAGTTAAGTATATATTATTCGGTAAAACATAAATCATGAACTCAAGTAACAGTGTCAACTTATCGAATAGAACACCTTCGTACATATTTGAACTTGCTTTGATATCTAGGTATCCATCAACTGCACTGCCATACCGGATACTTCACGCAATTTTCATTTATATGTATATATTTTTTGCTTACCCTTTCGTTTGAAGGAAGCCATTTGGGCATCTCTTTTTGAACTGAGTTTCAAGCTAGCCTCACACATTCGGTTATTATAGAACATGAAACATGACACCTGATAAAGTAATATGTTAAATACTGTTTGTTGCGGTGAACTAATATATATGCAAGTATGTATTAGGTGTTGCGAACCTAGTAACAAATTAGTTCAGTTGTGACCAGAAGGATAAACCAAAGGCAGCATGAACGGAAAGTTTAATCTCATGCACATTCGTTTCGTGCTTACTGGCGACTCATCAGTAGGAGCCGGTATTACGCCCTTTAACCACTATATATTTGGTCAAAAAATGTGGAATAAAGTAATATGTTATTGAAGTTGTATGACGGTTTAGATTTGATATAATTAAATATATATATATTTATATATATATATATATATATATATATATATATATATATATATATATAAGTATATATATATATACTTGTGAGTTTGTTGTTTTTTTACTAAATTAAACTCGTCTACTAGATATGTTTTTTCGTTTTTGTGTTGTCAAAAGCATTCAACAAAAATGTTACGGGCCGCATTAAAACCCGGAATAATTTGACGCCGAATCTTGCATCTCTGCACCTACCACACCAAAAATGCCCATTGCAAGTGAACTGCTCATCTAAAATTTAGCTAATTTTACATTACTGTATCGTGAGATAATAATTTGATTATATACAAATTCCTAAAGTGAAATGAAATTTATCTTATAAGGATAGAGAAAGCCCAGAATATACAATGTTAAGTTAAGATATGGGTAATCTGCGAGACTTGGTTTTCTTATAATATTAATTGTCTGAAAAAATGATTTCGGGCTTAATTCACGTCTGCAACAATTTTGAAAATTCCTGATGAATGTCTGATAAAAAACAAAGTGGTGACTTAACAGTATTTGGAAAAAAATATTTTGTTATGGGCAAAGAAGAGTTCCCCGCATCATCAATGCCTATTATATCATTATTATCATTCTGCTCCTACTCTTCTTCATCATCATCCTCATTACGTCATTAACCTTATCATCAACACAATCATAACCACCACCATTTTCATCATCATCGTCGTAGCCATCATCATCATCAGCATCATCATCATCATCATCATCAGCAGCAGCAGCATCATTATAATAATCATAATCATCATCATCGTCATCATCTTCATCCTGATCATCATCGTCACCATCACCACCACGAGCACCATCATCATTATCATCCTCAAGTTCGTCATCTTGTGCATCATAATCACCATTGTTATAAAACTCATCATCAGCGTCACCACCACCACCATCATCATCATAATCATGATCGTCGTCGTCATCATCATTATAGTCATCATCTTAAGAATCATCATTAATATTAACCTAATCAACGTAAACAGCATCATCATTATCATCGTCATCATCGTCATCAGCATCAATATCACCTTCATTATCTTCATAGTCATCATCATTATCATACTCAATATTATGGTCATCATCATCATCAGCATAAACATGACCATTGACATCATTGCCAACTCTATCATCATCATCATCACGTCATCAACGTCATCATCGTCACCCTCACCACCACCATCATCATCATCATCATCATCATCATCATCATCATCGTCGTCGTGACCATCATCACTAACAATATCATCATCATCGTCATTTTTATCGTCACCATCATTATCATCGTCATCATCATCATCATTATCTACCATCATGGTCATCATCATAATCATCATCATCGCCATCATCATCTTCATCATTATCATCATTATTTTCATCATCATAATCTTCATAATCATCATCAACGTCATTATGAACATAATCATTATCTTCATCATCAGCAGAATCATCATCCTCAGTATCATCATTATTATCATTTTCTTCGTCACGACCAGCAATACCTAAATCATTGAACTTGTGATTCACTGCCTTTTACTATGTCAATAAAAAGATTTTAATTAAGAAAATAAAGTAATAAACTAAAATAATATATATATATATATATATATATATATATATTCAAAAGAATTTTTGTTAAATACATTGAGCACGCCAAATCATATCTTCACCAATAGAATAATAGGACTGCAAACTAATTTTTAATATCACCATATGTATATAAATGCTTATCACATATTCGTTACTTTTGGACTAATAATCTAGGATTAGTCAGATTTAAACTGGCTACAGTTAGTTGAATTTTCACAAGCCCAACTAAATTCATGCATATTAGCATTAGCTTGTAATAAAACGCTACATTTTTGTCTTAGATAACTAGTTCACGTCACTCGAATTTTAATTCAAGTTTAATTCAACTAATTAAACACTGAATAATCCAAATTATATATTTCATTCACCAAAATTTAGAATTATAAACAACTTAGTCGAAATGTTGAAATAAATTTACACCTGAAGCTAATTTTTATGAAAAATCAAAAATCAAGTTGCCAGAGATGTTATTTTTGATTGCTAAATGGCGTACAAAATAAGTCATTTATAAAATTAGAGAATATTACAAATACAATTTGGCAATTGTGAATTTAAAACAAAATCACTACTTTTTTCGATAATTGGATTAATGAAAAAGGATACATATATTTTCATCTGTTTGTCTGAAATTTCACTCAATTTTCTCAATTTTATTCCTCTTAATATAATTCTACAATATCAAAAGACCTGACCACTTGAAGCATTGAATGTTGTAAATCATAAAGACTGCTAAATTATAGACTTATCCCTAAATATGTCAGGGAAACTAATCGTTTTCAAATATATTTCCGAAGGCCAGAGAAAAGGCAGTAAATTTTAGTACTAAAAGCAATCACACTGGGAATAAGGTATCCAAATTTAATTTATGCGATGATCATATAATTATTAGCAATTATTTTCGCATTTTTAAATAGCCATTACGTGTTTCCGTTTTTCCAATCAATTCCATTAATGAGCAAATTTAATTTAACGGTGAGATTAACAGACACAATGCTTTTTTTATTCATGCATTTCACAATCATATTCTTCACTGGATACCTGATGAACTCATTTTTCATCAAATTTATAATTCTATATTGCGTGATATACCTGATTATGTAAACTGTCAAAATATAATTAAGTTGGAAACTGAACATTCGCGAATTTTACGTCCTTTTATTCGTTCAATCTAGATAAATTGTCCAAAAAATATTTTTTGAACGTCGTTTATCTAACTGAATTATTATTCATTGTACCCTTCCTATGTGCAAAAACAAAAAGAAATTTTTTCGCACACAGGAAGGGTACAATGAATTTTATTAAAGCTCGCATTTCAAAATGATTTATTATTATTGAATTAACATTATAAAAGCATTCACATACGTGCTCAATATTTAAAACATGTTAGAAGATGTAAAATTTCATATCTGGAAAAATTTCAACTTCATCATTTTTGATATGTTAGGCTCATGGAATACATGGAGCAATTTTATAACTCGGTCTCTTTTTTGGGTTATAGAAATTGCTCCTTTTAATGCATTGTTAGCAGAAAAATATTGCATAATTGGATTCAGACTAAAAAATTGAAAATAAGCCGTAATCGAGGCACAATTAATAACATGTTTATAAGTCAGTGCGTGAATTCATTACTTCAATCTCGCGTTCGAAAAATATTTTTTTTATTTTTTACGAAATAGTAGGCTTATTTACCATGTGCGATTTCTCAGTAGGTAAGCTAATTATCGTCATGCCTGTCAAATTATGCTTCAGTTGTAAAGTATCTTAGCAAAATATTGTTGAATGCGCAACCGATAAGAAACCATTGATCAGCATGTTTACTCATAACGCATTTAAGTAAAGGTAAGCATAAATATTATTCTAAATATCCAAAAAATGCAAGCGGCGTATATGAGTTTATCGTGAAAAAATTAAAGTAATGATAAAGTCTAGTTTTCAAATTTGTCATATAATTGAATCGAATTGCGATTTATATCGGCGCTTTAATCAAAATCATGCTTTAACTTTCTGAATTAGGAATGAGTAATAAAATATCCATACACAAATTGGTATTTATATCAAAGTGTAATTTTATTAATGCAGGCATTTATCTAACGATGCATAAGCCTGTGTAAATTTATGTATGTATGAAAAAATATTATTTCGTATTGATTTTTCACCTATTCCATGTGCGAGCCTATTTATGAATTGTGATTTTTAATGGGTATGTGTTTATTCATTCATCTATGAAAGTATGTTATGCTTGCATTTATGCATTGTTGTATATATATATATATATATATATATATATATATATATATATATATATATATATAGGTACGTCAATGATTTTGTGCATGTCTGCATGTACGTATGCATCTATCTATTTATTCATCTTTCTTTATATGCATGTATGTATAGGTGTATTTATCTATATATTTTTGGATATTTTAAGTACTTAGATATGTATGCATGCGAACATGGATGTTTTTATTTATGTGTTTATATATATTTGTGTAGCCTTGCGTATATTCGTATGTATGTAAGTATGCATATAATTTTGAATGGGTTTATGCCTGCATGAAGGTATGTACGTATTAAATTATATACAAATACATTTTTGTATATTTATATATACAGATCTGTATATATATGTAAATGTTAGAATAAGTGTTTGCATATTTTTGTGTATACATTAATGCAAGTATGCCTCTATATATTAATAGTTATACATGTTTGTAAGTATGTATATATGAATATATGTAATATTTCTACGTGCATAAGTCATGCTTTCCCATTTTAGGATGATTATATTATGAAAAATAGGTATTCGGTTCGTTCTTAAAACCTATTTATAAATATTTGGTTTAATGAATAATCATCAATTTGAGTTAAAAAAAATCATTTTGTCAATGATAATGGAATATATTAGTAGGCACAATTTCAGCTCTTACCAAAAATTCAAAGGGAAATGAAGTGCTATAATTAGATATTCGTTTTAGAACAATAGCAAAAGCTTATTTTATTCTACTGATAATATTCTAATCTCAAATTTATTAAACAATATGTGGAGCAGGGCTTTGCCGTGAACAGTAATCTTGGAATGATCACATGCGGTTCGTGGGTTATTTACTATCGATTTCTTCAGTTCTACTTGAAAACATGTGTTGTAATTTCCCGCAGATTACAAAAAAACATAGTTCTTTAAATTATATAATAATTAAAATAATGCATTCCACATCGAAAATTTAAGCAAAATTTGCCTTATGCCATTCACTTGGCCGTCACTCGATCAACTGGTCTTTATTGTTAAAATACTCAGGCCTAAATTAGTAATGCTCATTCATATAAATTGGTACTTACAATAATTGTACGTTCCTTTGCATTCAGATAATCAAACGTATGCAGTTGTTGCCTGTAAAGAATACGAAAACATAAAATTGGTCGATTTTGCGCAACGTTTGCTTAAATCTGTTATTGTGAGAATCTCATTGTGAAAGTGTGACTAGAGGCCTGAGGATGGTTTGGGAGAATCTTCATCAAAACGTAGCCTATCAATGAAGATTAGTTTGCATCTCATTTCCTGTGGTTAGTATGAATGATGTTGAAGCCTTCGGAAGAAAGGGACGAATACGCATCCTGTCTGATCGAAGACAAAACAGTTGCGTATTTGGAAATGGGGATCAATCGTATCTTTGCGACACTGATAGTGCAAAGCGGTTAGCCGTGAACATAAATCGTGGAGATTCAACATTGCAAAACTACCGTCATTCGTACGTACTGACGCATTACGACTTTCCAAGATCATCGTCAGAGTACGACGGCAAACTGACTAGCGAAGATCTAACTGCAAGCATATATATGGAAAGCAAGTTTACATATTCGGCTCTCCCTTCTAGTATTCTCGCATATATTATTCTTGAATGGAAATGTCGGGTGAACAGTTTATATGAAGTCACCAACATTAACGTATTGTTGTTTTCGCAACAAATTAATTGTGTAGTTGTATTAGCAAAATGCGTTAGTACGTGTGACTGATGTCATTTCAGCTATGTTGTTCGGCAACCAGTTAAATACAGTGGTATGGGTGTCTACTTCAAGTTTGCAAATTAGATTTAAAGAATTGTTTCCACCTGCCTTTTACGCATTTAGTGAAGAAAAATACATTCTAAATCATTCACGAATAATAGATAATTCAGCCTTTTTGATTTGATGTTTTCGAAAAATGTTAAATATTTCGAAAATTTTCTATTAATTTGTAAGCTATATTAATCGATAAAATCAGTTATTATTACTCATACAATTGGTGCACTATGTTATTCAGATAACAACGATTTTAAAGTGATTTTGTAAACGTACACGTATTTTTAGTTTTAGCCCAGATTTGATAATTACGTAGCACGAAAGAAATGACAGACATTGAACAAATCTTCAAGGTGGTAAACGGGACAATTTAATGAATTAATATATGTAGATTTATATAAACTAAATACTATTTTATTACTTTGAACAAGGTTGCCATCTAGATATAAACACCTGTTGCGTTATGTACATACGTTTGGCAGTATAAACTAAGCATCGTATAATGTAGAAAAGGCAGTTCATCCAGCAGACCGGTTTTGCTTATATTGGCAACTCATCACGTACTGTCCGGTATTTTCCCGGTACATGGCTCGAATCTGGGCACGTCTGCTTCGGAATTTGTTGCTCTAACCACTGAGCCACCCTGCAGCTTTGATTCTGTTGATTGTAAGTACACGAATCATTCTGATCTGTTTTTGAAAACATATATGCTGTTCATTTATTACAAATAATTCATATATAAATATCATTACGTATTATTTACTAAATAATGAAATGTTTAAGCAGGACAAATTTTCTAATTTAATATATTAAAAAATATCAGCGATACGAGATTGCCACGCCTTCTGAAAAGGCACTGGTAGGGCAAATGCCGTCCTTATCTGGATTCTAAACATTTTAACCATCACCCATTTAGGCAGTAAGGTGAGACGGATTGTGAAGCGATCAGTAGGCGTGCATCGATTGCACGTTTTACGTTTGAGACCCGAGCAAAACAAAAAACATGACTGACATTGCAATAGTCCCACTTTCCTTACATTATCGATTGAAAAATTTTCAATGAAATTGAATTGTTCCAAAATTCTACTCCTCGTTGACATTTTGACGCTTATCCAATATTGAAGACACGGTAAACACTCAACTTCAGTGATTTAGTATATTGTATCGTGGATTTTGTCTCGATGTTTAGTAAACAAAAAAGATAAATCTATCAACGTTAAGGATAAACGAATCGGGTTTTTACCATATTCGATGTAAAATAGATTATTTTCCTTAGTGGATGAGTTTGACGCAGGATTTTATGCTCAGAGTACTACATTTCTCGCAAGAAATGCCGCTGTTTGTGCTAGAAGGACTTGGAAATAAACAAATTTATTTTATTAGTCTTATTTGTACGAAAACAAATTCAAAGGCTATGGGAAATTCTTTCCCTATTTCGAAATGTTTGAAAGGAAAAAATGAAAAGCATTGTCTTGTATCACGAATTGTAGGACGAAAAAATGCACATGCAACAATCGTAATACATCATCTAATTTAGATTCACGCATAAATTTATAACAATAACAGAGCAATTCTGCCATTGTCTGTAGTTTGTAGGCGATGCGAACCAAATAGAACGAATAATAAATATTATGATTGTTGTACTACTATTTAAATTTCATACAATTTAATCATGACAACATATCTGATTGCAAAAAGATAAACTAATACATAGATAAAGCTTGTATATTTTGAGATGAAATAGCAAAATTAAATTGTTTTCGTGTTGTAAATATCATGGTGCTACTTCAGTTAGAAACAGATACTAAATAGCTTGGGCTCACGAAAACAAAATGGTTACGAATGCAATTGGCTTACATGTTATTTCTTCGAAACTATTGATTTATATATATATATATATATATATATATATATATATATATATAATTAAATTTAAATTTCAGGGTTTTAATTATGTATGACTTCAGCATAAGCCCAAAAATTATAAGTGGAGTTTATTTAACAAAACGAGATTATCCTTATTAGGAACTCATCAAGTTTTGCACATAATTTTTCGCACAAAGTATACAAATTGACGCACTATTGTATCCGAATCCATATGACTACCCACTGCATAAAATATACGCAAAATTGAATTACATATCATCATGCTTTTTGGTTATGATTTCCATCAAAAGCAACCTAATAGAAATTGTGAAACACATGATCTTCTTACAAAACGCCACCGATACGTCATTATATAAATAACAGAACATTTATTATATAAATATATATATTTATTGTAATTCACAAAAAAAATTTAAGGGTGGAGAGATTGGACATTACCTCCAAGTCTATTTCGGAGTCCGAACATGCTATTCTTGCTTGCATAAATCTGGATATCTAATTTCTGTTGCTATAATTAGTAGTTATCATGAATACCATATGTGGAAAACATACATACGAAATTTAAATGAACTGTTGTGTTATTACAAACCTACATCCACGAATTGATATAGAAAGTGCATTTAAGTTGCCATGTTCTCTCATTTGAGTAATCGAACGTCTGGTCGATCGGCCTATACAAGGTGATTGACAACTTGCGCATGTATATCGATAACTAATTTATGACGTCGACATTAATGTTTGTATTTTTCACTTGGTAGTAAAATAAAATGTTTTACCGTGCAATATTTCTGCTTGTTAGTACCGTTTTAACTTCCTTAATTACTATGCAAAAATTAGTGTTTCCCTTAAAGTGGATGTTTCAGGTAAATTACTTTCTTTTCTAGTATGAAATATGTTTTTTTTTCATACGATTTCTTCGTTTGATAATTGACGAAACCAATTGTCTAAGAAAGCCGTTGGAGAGTAGATAGTTTGTTGCATTAGTATATTTGTTACCTTTTGAATCTGGACCAACCAGAACTTCAATTCTTTAAAAAACAGCCGCGACCTGTTGATAGGGTAAGAAACTGCTTTAAAGCAAATTCCTCGTAGACCAGGGAGGTTTATGGTAATTGTTTCTTATTGATTTACAATTAAACGTTACTTTAATTGTATATCCAATAAAAGCCGACATATATTTTTCGCATGATCTGAATTTAATCTGATATTTTTACGAGCTTAATTGAAATATTGAAACTGTGTTTGTAATACTGCTTTATGCACAGTAACAAAGAAATTTGAAGTTTGATCTAATACTAAAGAAAGATTTAATGGTAAACCAAATAGAAAAATGTACCATAAATCAATTTGATCTAAAACGTATTTACACTATTTCAGTTACTTGATGATTCAGAAGTTGGTGGCTTTTATTCAAGAAATAACATACTGCTTATTCCACATTTAAATGGTGTCGAATATACTACGGCAACAAATATTCAATGCCTAATGGTTTTCTTGGACATTTGGATGAGTCAATTATAAAAAAGCCAAATCATATATAGGATCACAATTGAAAGAAAATTACCAAAAAATCCCATTAAATTGGGATGCTGTCTCCTGCACAGCACATAAAAAAATAAAATCGACATTAGGACGCGTTTAAATACAGCCGAAATGTGATATATATATATATATATATATATATATATATATATATATATATATATATATATATATATATATATCATAGTACCCGTTCAATACGCAAAAATAAAAAGAAATTTTATCAGATACAAGAGCCACTTCTTTCTGAGTTTATTCTCCAGTATCTACAAATGAACATCTCTTTTTATATAAATTGAAAGGCAAACGGAGATAGACAAATTTAAACATTAGGAGAGTGTGAAATAAGGGAACAACAAATCAATTGCTTGCGTCGCCTCCAGTTCAATCTCAATGCTTGAACATGCTTCTTCTGTTTGCATAAATCCAGGTGCCATTTGTTTATCCAAAGGCTTCGTACATGGCAAATTCCCATTTCTTATTACATTTAGTAATTATTTTAAATGCTACGTCTCGAGAAAAAACATGTGCGATTTAAATGATGTGTTGCGTAACTGCACACGTGAATTCACAATTTCATTTGAAACGGGTGTTTAAGTTAGGCTGTGCTTTCATTCGATTTATTAAACGTCTGGTCGCTCGGCCCACTTAAGTTGATCGAAAACTTTCGCAAGTATAGTGGAAAATAATATTGTGTGTCTACATTAAAGGCTGATTATTCTTCGATCGCTCGTAACGGCAAGTTTGTTGTCATAAATAGCCCTTGTTGTTTAGCTGCATTAAACGTGCCTGCTGATGCCGCTTCAACTTTCTTTTTTGCTATTCGGGAAACTGCATCTCCTTTAAATGTGATATTCAGGTAGATTGCTTTATTTTCTTCTCCTAAATACGTCTGTTTTTGTCTACTTCCCCTTTTCAAAATTGATTCAATTATTTGTCTAGGATAGCCATTAGACATTAAATCGTCAATTGCTTTATTATATTCGTTTTCTTTTAAATCTTGACTTACCAACCTGTTAATTCTTGAAAAGCAGCAACGAACTGTTGATAATTTATTTAGAAACAGCACAAAAATGCTTTAATGGAAATACTGCATAAAGCAGGTTGGTTTATGGTAAATTTCTCTATTTTATTTACCATTAGATTCTTTTTTTTTAAATTACATCTAAACATGGCTGACAATCATCTTTCTCGTGCTTTGACGTTAAAACGATATTCTTATGTGCTTTTTTGAAACTTTGAAGCAATGTTCGTGATTGCGACCTGTACTTAAGCACAAGGATAATATCATACATGTACAGTATATATTAAGCACACTTACTTATGTCACTCCTTAATGATGTGTTCTCTAGATGCTCTAGAAAAATCGCAGTCACAAATGGAGATAAGAGGCTCCCCATTGCCACACCATCAGTCTGTTTATAGATACTTACGTAATAACGAAGCCGTACGTCTTTCGGGCATATTAAGATAAGCTTGCGTAGAGTGTAATATGGCACCGGCGATGGTTAATATTTCGTGTTCTACCGTTTTGACTATAATTATTGGAAGGTACAAACTTGTGCACATTTCTTCGTGCTTATTGGCGACTGATCAGTGAGGCCGGTATTACGCTTTTTGCCCACAATGTATTTTGGTAAGGAATGCGGGAAATTAGGGCAGTTAAATCTCCTATACGAATGTGTAAATCTTCGTGAATGTCTACTTCATAAAAATTCTACGACAATGTGACTTTAGTGCTAACTCATTATATTATAATAATACATATAATATCATATATATAAATATATATAGTATATATATATACAGACTTTGTAAAAGGTACCAACATCATGGCTATTATGTTTGCATCCGATACCAACATTATCGTACCGAAAATGTACATTGTACCAACACGACGTTTGCCAAGTCGGTACATGTTACCGTAACAATGGATTTGAATGTATGCGAAAGTTCATCAAAATTGAGAATTACAAATATTTCTGAACACCTGTGTTAGTACCATGCACCGACTCGGCAACCATAGTAAAGGTATCACGTTCTTCTTTGGTACATATTCGTACAGGCGATTTCCTACATACCTCACCAAAATATATAGAGGGTAAGGGGCCTAATACCGGCTCCTTTTGATCACTCGCCAGTAAGCACCCAACAAATTTGCACGAGATAATACTTTCCGTTCATGCTCTTGTTGGTTTATCCTTCTTTTCATATTTGGACTTATTTTTAGCAGTTGCGCAACACCTAATACACTGTTGCTTATATATAAGTTCTCCACAAAAATTGAGCAATGGGACAATACTCAATCCATCCATATAGGAATAACTAGATCTCAAACATCACTCTGCAATACACCGATAATGACTCTCACACGCACTCGGACGCACACATACACAGACATCTACGCCTATACACCTAAAAATCAGCTTAAACAAGAAATAGATGTAAAACAAAAAATCATACTAGTTGCCAATCCCATAGTCAAATAAAAACACAAGATGTATATAAATGAAAAAAGTGTAAATATTAAATTAGTTACTTCGAGCTAAATGGCCATCATTCACTTTGTTATTAAATTTTCTACCTCTTCATGAAAAATATACTTTGTTATGTTCGAATGTAATGGGCATTATGAAGAATATGTTTATATAACATCCACAAGTTTACCTGTTTCTCGTGTTGCGTTCCGAGTTGTTTGAATCCGCTGTCTACCTGATTTTGCCAGATATTTCGATCTCCGGGTAAGGAGATCTATTTCATTGGAAATCACATCACATAAGCTATTGCCAATCAATTTGTCAAGTGGAAAATTTTTAATTTAAACTGCCTCATTTCTACTTGTTGTTAAATCTCTTAAGCATAACTTGGTTTTTACTAGGCAAGTGTATGTCAAACTGGTTTGTGTATTTTTTTGCATGTGTACACACTTCGAAATGAGATTACAGTGATTTAATTCCAAATACCGATGTCGCGTTAGATAAATACTGTTTGTTGCGAAGAACTAATATATATGCAAGTATATATTAGGTGTTGCGAACCTAGTAACGAATTAGTTCAGTTTTGATCAGAAGGATAAACCGAAGACAGGATGAACGGTATGTATAATCTCATACACATTCGTTTTGTGCTTGCTGACGACTCATCAGTAGGAGCCGGTATTACGCCCTTTAACCACTATATATTTGGGTGAGGAATGTGGGATAACAGGACGGTAAATTAGATAAGTGTACGTCATGCCTGTGTTTAAGTGTTGTTTTTTTTGGATTGAGGAGTAATCAATTGCTGCACGTGTTCACTCATTCAAGTGAAATTACAGCGATTTAGCAACATTTGACTATTCACTAGATAAACGTATACCACGTATCTGTTTTTGTGCGTATGAGTGAAAGCGTTTGCTTGAGACAGAGAAATAATCTGCTGCATGTAATTACCGACACGTGTAACAGTCATTCAAGTAAAACTAAATTGATAATTCTCATTTCCTAAATGCACACGTCAGACCTATTTTTACACGTACTTTCTTAAACGAAGTAATTACAAGTGGCATCCCGGTGAGGAGGGGGCAAGATACTGTGAATATAGTAAATGATTTAGATTTACCAAAATTAAATTAAAAACGAATAAATTGTTTTGGTAGGGTAGAAATTTAAAATGAAAATAGAAAATTTTCGTAAAAGAAATTTATAATTGCCTGGTAAAGAAAGATAATAGTAATATTGCAAATAAAATTTGCCTTATTTACTCTCCCATCAAACAAACATAAATGTTTGTTAAAAGACGCTACACTAACAACAAAACTTAATATAATAGATAAATTAAGATAACAAGGCATCAAGGATGAAATTATAAGATAATCAGAAAATAAATTAGAAGATATTGAATTACTTACTCCCCACCTCTGTAATTTAATAGCAGTCCAGTGTTCTTATTCTTTTACTTGAGCGAGTTTCTGATTCTGATTCGTGCAATCTTCGTTTCCTACCATTATTTAATGCTGTATTCCAAATTGGACCAAGTGATTTTTCTACAGCTGTTTCATTCATGATGTCATTTCTCGATTTAATTTCGATGGATTATCTAATCAATCTTGTGGTTCTGCTACGGCCACAAATTGATATGCGTCTGCACCCATCCCAGTTAATTGTGTTTCCTGTCTCAACTGTATGGCGTGCAATATCATTATATATTAACACGGCCATACTTGCATGCGGTTTTATTTTCCCCTCTTCTTACCTTAATTTAGTGCATGGTTTCGCCCACATACATCAGGTTACAATCGTTATATGGAACTTCATATTCTCCTGATGTGTCTAACGGTTCTATTTTCTAATTTTGGTCGGGCAGTTTAATACCTAGGGTAACGGTCTGTTTTAAAATATTACGCATATTGTATTTTGATGCTACCATTTTGATTTTCCTAATTAGTTTATAGTCAGGTATTACCATTACCCCCGATTATTTTTTGTCTTATTTGGCTTCACGTACTTCCAGTCATGATTAAATTTACTTATAACGCTCATTATAGTTGCTTTAATTAACTTCAGAGGATACTTATTGGCACAGAGTATTTTTCGCAGTCTACAAAATTCCATCTCCCTATGTTCTTTTATCTGTTAATCTTAAGCTTCTTATTATCAACGATTTTAAGATATTGATTTCATTCAATACGGATGATTTGAATTGAAATTAAGAAGTATTAATTATCTTTCCTATAAACATCCTGTTCTATTTTTGTACCATTTCTAATTAACTAAAAATCCAGAAACGGTAAATCGCCACATGATTCATTTTCAATCGTAAATTTCAACTCGCTCACCTGATTTGCTATTTTTAAGAAATTTATCAGTTGATCCTCCCCGTGATTCAAAATAACTAATATATCATCCAAATATCGTACATACAATTTTTGATTTAGAGGTGTTATATCTAAGAGGGTTTTCTCCATATAATGCATGAAGATATTAGCTATCGGAACTGACAGTGGTTGTCCCATAGGAACTCCTCTAATCTGATTATAAAGTTTATCCCTTAATTTAAAATAAATGATTGAAATACATACGTATATCATCCCAATGACATATCTCTACGTCATTTTTCTTCGTTTTAATATTACTGGATGATCAACCAGGAAACGCTGAAAATAGTCTAGTGCTTTTGGTACTAGAATATTGGAGTACATTGAAACCACATCTAATCTCGCCAATCTATCGTTTTCATTTAGCTAACATCTATCGACAATCTCAACCAAATGCTATGAATACATCAAAGTATGGTCTAAGAAGTAGAAATATTTCCTTATTCTATGACATAGAAACTTAGAGATTTTATATGTTGAGGATTGTTGGACATTATCAATAATTCTCAAAGGGTTGCCTGGTCTATGTATCTTTACTAAACCATACACTACGGGAGCGACTGTATCTATTTTTATGAGAGCGTTATCATGCACTTGATCTAATTCTTCGTTAGCAATCATGTTTTTGACAAATAATTTAACTTTTCTTTGTAACTTATCCGTAAGATCTTTATTACTTTCTGCGTATACTCCTATATTGTATAGTTGTTTATACATTTTATCATTATTGCCAGATTGACTCATCAGAATCGCACTCCTCCTTTGCCTTCTTTCAAACATATCACACTCTTTGCTATTAACTCTTTACTGACACTTTTTATTTCATAATTCGGTTTATATTTTTCCTCTTTGTACGTTATCACAGCTACGGCTACGTCTAATTCAAATCTAACCTTATCATTGCTTGAGAGGAATTGTGCTGTTGTAAAAAGCCTCAGACATTATCTCATTTTTTGGTGATTCATCAATTTTGATAGCTGTATTAAGACCACGATTAAGCATTTCCAGCTGATTCTCATTAAGATTTATTTTAGAGAGGTTTACCACTCGATTAGTTACAGCAGGACATGTCTTAATTGTGGTCTGTCTGTTGATGCCCAATTTTCCTAACTTTCTATAATGCCTGACCTGAAACCTTTTTTATCTCTCAATTACGTGCGCCATCAGTAAAATCCTCTATATATTTAAAGTCATTTGCGTGAAAAAGCGAAAGTAACATAGATCTCATTTAAGTTTTCTCTCTAATTAGTTCATGTTTGCGTTTTTCTAAATTGCTAATCTGTGTATTCATTAGGTTCGAATCAGTTCATGTTTAAGAGATCCACCTCTGGTAATTAAATGAAATTCCTGTTTAAATTTAAAACATTTAGGATTTACGCAATGCTTAAAACATATTGTAATGAAAAGATTATTTCACACTTGCCTTACCAATTGTTTCATGGCGTGATGATAGCGATTGTGCAACTTCACTGACATAGCACCGTATTTAGCACCTAAATAAGCTTTAAAATAAACATGTTGCACGACAAGGAAAAGATTATTCACCAATTTCTCGCGTTGCGTTCCGAGCTGCTTGCATCCGCTGTCTGCCTGATTTTGCCAGAAAAAAATTTCCGTTGACATATTGATTGTCAATTTCGTGTTTGATGTGCTTTCCATTGAAAAAGATTTCCATACCATGAGATCGAAATATTTGACAGAATCAGGTAGACAGTGGATGCAAATTACTCGGAACGCAACAAGAGAAACAGGTTAAAAAAATCTATTCCCTGTCGTGCAACATGTTCGTTTGCAGCCTATCCAAAAGTTTGTCTCCTTTTATTTTCCATTTTTAAACTTCATTACTCTTTGCAAGCAAAATCTATTGTTACTCGGACTTCAAATGAATTTCGAGTCAATTTTGTCAGCTGTACGTTTTGTATGTACTGCTAAATATTTTTTGTATCTAACTTTTATGTGCTTAAATGTGTAAAAGTTGTCCTCACGCACATTTTTGTTTAATTAAGATGAAATTATTGTCATTTACTTTTTCAGATAGCTAGGGCATTTCGTTCGACATTTGCAAATAAATTTCTAAGCGAAATTTTGTCTTTCATACCATTCAAAGTGTTGCTATTTATTCATTTGTGTGAATTTAAAATATCGCATTTAGTATTCTTATCATTAAAGGCGTAGAAATTAACATTAGCCTTAGGAAATTTTATCAAGAATACACGTGTGAACGCTGCCCTTGTTCTATCATATTGAAAGATTTTCGATTTTTTATTATTTTACTATAGATTTGGGTGTTTGCCTGAGTCAAATTTTAGGCAAAAATGCTATTTTTAATGGAAAATCTTAACGAAAATTAAAAGATATTATGTTTATATGTTTACTTTAATTATTGAATGGTTTCTACTTGCGACATGCATAGTTCTTTTTTTACCTGATTTTCTGATTGCGTACCGAAATGTTTGAATACACTGTTATCATGATTTCCTCAGAAATATTAGTTTAATATTAGTTTAAACTAATATTTCCAATTGAAATATTAATTGTCAACTTAGTGGGTGATGTGTTTGCCATTGAAAAAGACCTCCGTACCCGGAGGTCGAAATATCTGGGGAAATCATGATGACAGTGGATTCAAACATTTCGGTACGCAATCCGAAAATCAGGTAAATAATCTTTTCCCTGTCGCGCAACATGTTTCTTTTAATGCATAGTTCTTGTTCGAAAATGTCGAAGAACTTTATTACAATACTTTGCATTATAAAAATTAGAATGCTATCATTTATTAATTCCACCCCTTTCTAGGTCATTTACAGTATAACTCATCAGATGGTAGTTCTTAGAATTTTAAATGAGGACTGCGTAATTTCGCTATCTAGCTGTACATTGAAAAACGTAAAATTACTTATTTATCCAAGTCTAGATGAGGACAGATAAATTCATTATTTTAAATATATACTTCTGACATTTTTTTTCTATATTACCGGTATTAAAAGTAAACACACTAATTGCTATCTGCCAAGTTAACTGATAAAAATTTAACACTGTCAATCAATGATCGTGTGAAGTCGCAATCAAACAAATTGTATTTTTTTAGGAATAGCTCGCTTAATAACAGATTATATCATTTAATAAGACTTCAAATATGTTCATTTGTGCGTGTATTTATAAATTTAAATCATTTGTATTTTTTTAGAAGTAACTAATAAACGTGTACAAAAATCTAAGTTAACCTACAATCAGTTAATGTTAATGTACTCTTTGTAGGCGTCAAACCAATTATTTCATTCTTAAAATTTGAAATGAGGTAATTCCCAGGCGCCCTCAAAATAGGATGGGGGGCAAAAATAAATAATCATGCCCGGGTAAGTAATCGAATTTAGTAAAATAAGTTGATTAATGAAGTTACGAAGTAGACTGTGTTATTGATAGAAAATAAATATTTGAAAATTGTTTAACAGAAGAATAGGCACTATATGAAAAAGATGATAAATTAACTTTAAACGCATTCAAGTCAACAAGATTCCTAAATTAAAATTTCAATAAACGAAAAGTTAAAGCATGAAATATTGCAGAATTACACTATCATTAAATGATTAATCAGTAATTGGCCAACAAGCCCACGCATAAGCTTAAATGTGGATGTTGATTGCTTGTTGCTGTCTTTCTTTTTTCTATACTTGCCGCCGTTTTCTTGTGCTGGACAATTGAAAGCACTCGCAGGTCGGTAAAATCTTGAATTCTTTACATTTCCAGGTGCTCCGAATTTTGGCCATGATTGATGGGTTCCCACTTGTCACTTCATTTAGAAGGCCTCCATCAGCTGCTTGTCGGAAATTGACGTTGGAACAAGAGTTTGGAAAATCTTGTTTCAATGTCATTTTCAGACGACCAGCTGATGGTGGGATTCAAAATGAAGGGACAAGTGACAACCCATCAATCAAGGCCAAAAATGAGAACACCTGAAAACGTAAATGATTCAAGATTTTACTGGCCAACGAGTGCTATCAGTTATTCCACACAAGAAAACGGCGGCAAGTATTATGGTACACATAATTTAATACACATTCACATTCACGCGTCAGACTAATTTTTTTTATTCGTGAACCATGAATGGACATAATTCAGGGTGCCCCGGTGGTTAGGGAAGAGCGCAAAGCAAAACAAATGCAACAGTATTGGAAACATGCCTGAATAATTGATGCAAAATTTAAAAATATCGATTCTTTGAGATTTAATGCAAAATAAAAGCAGATCAGGTGTGAGAATTCGGATGAATAAAGTACGAACTTATGATTGGAGATAATTAAGATACAAGTAAATTTAAAAAAAATTTCAACTGAATAATGTTTCCCATTTAATAGTCATTAATACAATAATTAAAGTGTACAATGCCAAACGATGTTACTTTTAACAATTAATTAACCAGCGGTAAAGTAATGACCCTACTAGGGAGCCAATCTTAATTAAACAGTTTTTACCATTAATTAGAGCTAATTTTTGGTAGTGATTCATGAAATCGCCATTCCCTTCCACTATTTAATGCTGTACTTCGAAGGGAACTGAAACATTATTCCTATTATGACAAATTCGAAATATGTTTTTTTTGAAATTCATTATATTGTCATATCATATCTGTTGTAATTGCTTATTATTGAGCGTACACAATGACCCCGGTTTTTTGTGTCCAAGGATTCCATTTAATGGGAAAAAAACATAATATTTACCAACTTGTCTAAACAGACATGCAAATTGTAAATCTACTCTTCTTAAAATAATTGGGCACATGATTCTACCAACGTAAACGAGATTAAAGTCCATGCATGAGATTACATATACTTATGATGAATCCAATGTCTATGTAATTTTATATCAACAATGAAGTTTTATTGACCAGAGTACGAGACTTGTTAATACGATTGTTATAATATATATCATTATTATTTATTCGACATTTCTACTTTATCTCAAGTCTGATAATATCATAGTTATTTACCATTTTCCGGACTGTCAGATTTTTCGTAGTTGCGTTTAAAGTTAAATTTTCTGATAACAGCCATCATTATTGTTTATCTAAACACATGAGGTGTAAAACATCCCGGCTTCAAGTAAATACCGTACGACGTCACAAAGTATGTTAGGTGCCAATATGACTGAGATTAGTACTGGTGCGGACCCTTATTAGGGTCGGTATTGAGTTTTCTGGCAAATGCCGAGAAAGTTAGTTAGTATAGCAGTGTCTAGAAATACACCTAGACACTTGGACCAGATCTGGTTGACTGGCTGGTTTCCCTCGTTGTGACGTTGAAATCAAATGGCTTGTCGCTGTGTGAGGTGCAGATATTGTCTCGTTGAAGATCTGCGACAACATCGTGGTGACGGAGACACGTGAAGGTCCAGTGCGTATATCTTGCTATGTCTCACTAACTGTGCAGCCACATGATTGGCGTGACTGAATATTGACTTTGCTTGTCAAGCAAGTCCAGAAGTCAGCGTAGGTTAAAAATCAGTATTTCAGGAGACAGCACGCACACGTAGTACACCGCAGAATGCAAACGTGAATACTGACTGGCATGGTAAATTCACCGTGCTAAAATAGCCAGAAATTAAAAGCTCGCACGCCATTGGTTAGCTGCAAATGTAGCTGGTTTAAATTGGTGCCACGTAAATTGAATTTAATTTCATTTAGGCCATATGACGGTGAAATGTTTTTGAGCCGTTATAGAGGATATCCAAAATTAATAAATATTCCTCGAAGAAAATGTACTTCGAAATCCTGTTGTTTGACGTTTTTTAGCATTGAGCTTTTGTTTCTTGTTGAGTTAAATTACGGATTTCCATCCAACATGGATGATTTGACACAAAATTAAAAAGTGTCCCAGGGTAAGCATCTTTATTATGATTATCATTGTCCAATTTCTGATATTTTAAATTTATTTGACACGCAAAAGCAAAAACTCAGATTCAAAACTCACTTCTAATTGAAAAGTTGAGTTTTCTCATTTGTTTAGTTAAGCTTAAGAAGCTCACAATATTTTCATCACCATGATTGAAAATCACTAACATATATTCTGAGAGCTCTGAATAAAATTTTGTTTCAAGGGTGTCCTACGCAGAATTCTGTTTTTAAGTAACGCATGGAGCAGTTTTCCATATTGACCAACAAAAGTCGTTCCATTGGCAAATAATTGGAGAACTTATAGATAATGTGCACAATCGGCCCGCTCAATGTTGATTGAATACGTCTACTTTCTAGCTACATTCGTTCCATAACGGTAAACATCTAACACATTTTCCTGCAAGTCATAACAATTGGCACGTTTATTGGACGTACTTGAGTAATTTTAACATATGATCTCAACTGCATGTTATTGGATGCTATAGTCATATTTCTAGATGTAGCGCTAGCATTTTATAAAGTAATCGTTATAGTATGCGCGGTGGTAATAATGGTAACATTTATAGTAATGTTAATGTTAGTAGTCGACTATGTAATAGAATGAGTTGCACCGGTTATGTTATTATACATGTGGCGGCTCCATGCCTAATAGTAAATGAAACCCCAACAGATGCCAAGTTGTTTTCTGTCTTAATATACTCATTTGAATCTGATAAGCTAGAATTCTTGCGTTACATCTATTAAATTCATGCCTGCTATACCTTGAGCTAACTTGCTTGTGTTCTCAAATTTTAGATTAGCTTCCATGCTGATCGAACTTAAAAATTAATTTGATAACTTAGTGTTAGTTGAATGAAATAAGACGCGAAAACCAGAATTATTAAATTGCCTGTTTCAGAAAGTCCACAAAATGTACAATTCCAAAGGCAAAATGTTAGCAGGTGAATATTGTGAAAATCAATTAATTATAAACGAAAATTGGAGAAAGGAAACAAATGCAGCTTGCTAAGTAACGTTAGGCCAGTCAAGTACAGATTACCAAAACTGAAATCACGCACAATTCAAAAATATATAAACTGTCAAGTATTTAAACAAAGAATGTTCTAGATAATAAACGAATAATTTCTTTTTTTTTAATATTCGTTTGAATCAGCGAAGGTGATTTAAATTTATCAATATATGTCACTTTAATTTTGTCGGAGGAAATATCTTCCTCTACATACTGTCATCGTAATATTATAAGCACAAGTAATATCCAATTTTTTTGTAAATTCTATACTTCATATTGTTAATTTACTTATTTTTATTATCATTGATATTCTTCTTTAAACTCAGGCTGTTGCATTTTAAAATTATTCTGCAAAAAGAAATCGAAAAACTCCATTTGATAGGACAATTAGACGGAATATAAATTTTTATTACTCGATAAACATATATTTTGTTTTACGATGTATAAATTTGAAAAATAAAAATGATCGCATTAAATAATAAATTTATTCTATTATACCCTTCCTATGTGCAAAAAAAAGAAATGTTATCAGATATAAGAAAAGAAAACAGTCTACCTAAACATCTCATTTAAGGGGGATGCAGATTCCAGAATGGCACAAAAGAAATTTGAAGCTGCATTAACACGCATATTTAATGCATCTAAACTACGAGTGTTATTTAGGGTAACATACTTGCCTTTACCAGCAGTCAAAGAGAAAGAGCCATTTATGTCGATATGAAATATTATTTACCAATATACATGCGCAAGTTGTCGATCAACTTACGTAGGCCGATCGACCAGACGGTTAATTACTCGAATGAGAGAACATTGCAACTAAAACGCCTGTTTTAAATCAAATGGTGAATACACGTCTGCTATTGCGCAACACATCATCGAAACAACGCACGTATGTTCCCCAGACGTAGCATTCAAACAATGGCCAAATTCAATAATAGCAGCCAGCCAAGGCCAAGCCTTATGATAAACAAATGTAGTTTTATCTTGTGCGTTATAAGAAGCAATGTACGCTACTGAAATGGAAACTGGAAGTGACGCACGCAATTGATTGGTTTCCGTTTTTCACACACTTCCCATCTACATTTCTATCTGTTTTGCTTTCCACCTTATAAAGACATGTTTTACAGATGATTGAGGAGTACTCATGCGAAAGAAACATTTTCATATCTAAATTAAAATTTCTTTTGTTTTTGCAGTAGTAAAAGAATATCTTATTAAAGCCTATATTTCAAAAAACTATTCTATTAAATTGACGTTAGATCAAAACGCTTTTCAATATGTTAATATATTTTATCTGGAACAATATTTTATACTCTGTAACCCGGCAGACCGATAGTCGATTTCTTAAATTGTTATTAGTTGTTTAGCTTATTTGTGTGTTATTCGAAAATAGATTTGCACACAGTTTGCTTTAATTATTAAGCTGGATACAATCTATGTGATGGTGTATGCTGTACATATTTCAAGCAAAAAAAAACATTCAAAAAGTATAAAAGTTTGTTAAAATCATAGAGGTATAAAATTCCGGAAGATAAATAAATGTGTAAATTATGAGCAGCAGTCCAAAATTTTAGGCTTATGTTTCTTTTGAGCATCCTCCTGTTACGATTTAATTTCGATTGTCTGCTTTAACAATGCCCCCTTAACAAATTGTATGTGGTCCAGGCTTAAACTAATTCGAAAAACCACTCATATTATGCGAAATTTGTTTCATTCGACTATCGTTCTATTTAAATTATTAATTACAAGAATTAAGCATTTGATTATGTAGGTCAATACTTTTAGTATTTTCATGTAAATTTTCTTTTTCGTATTCCCTGTATTATTATATTTATTCAATGTTATTTATAGTAGTGTTTTAAATGTTTTCTGTCATCTAATAAAGTTTCCACACAACGAGCTAAGTTTTGATGAGGAAGTAATTTATCTCTTTGACACTCCTTTTCCGTTACTTTAGCCGCATTTATGACAACAAATTAAATTTTAGTGATGTAAAACTGATAACTTTAATTGCGTGCATCTCTCCATCACAATCGAGTATAATATTTAATATGAAAATATAAATATGGATGATAAACACATTTTCATTTACGTTTTCCTAAAATAATTATTCGAAAAATGTATAGTGCAAATAATCAGAAATATAGGAGCCCCATCTAATAATTGTAATTGTAAAGCATTAACACGTACTTTAATATTCTAATATTACTAATATCATCAGTAATAGTATTAAGGGTATTAGTAATAGTTTTGTTGATATTAAAATACTAAAAATGATCCAATACTATTGTCCCTATTATTTCTTCCGTAAGTGTATACCTGTATGAAATATTAAACATGATTCTGATATTTTAAATCGTAGACCATAAGTATATTTGTCAAATCAAGAACACTTATTATTTGGACATCAATTTAAATAATAAAAAATGCCCATGAGTATCGGACTAATCGTTATTTGATAGTTATAAATTTAATCAGCTTCTATTTCTGCACCATTATTTGAATTTTAAAAAAAATTCGTTCTATTGCAGCACTATGCAAACAATAGTTTTGTTTAGTCACATTTGCATATTTAAATAAATTATACATCGATTTCAGAAATGGACACATAATTAGGACTTTTTCTCTAATAACTTCAAGTACATTGTTTTTTTAAATTTAAAACGAGCAAACTTCAATTTTACATCAGCGTAAATTAGTTTAAAATTGAAAATTTTGTTTTACAAACTTCCCTCAATTTTCCATTTAATTCAGTTCAGTGTGTTTGTCGATTTGTGCGGCCGCTAATTGTTTGAAAATTTTCCTCATAGTTTCAGTGTATCGTTTTTCAAAGAGTTTTGACACAATGAAGTAAATGATTCTTTATTTTATTTAGCCTTTATAGGTTAATTAGTTTTGTGACATTGAAAAGTATAGGTCAATTGCATTTATTGATTTTGTCAACATTTCCTCGATTCCTAAGCAAATAAACTATTCATATTAACTTTATTAACATTAATTTAAATGTAAAAACAATTAGTAAATTTACTTCTTATAGATAAAGTTCTGCTTTCTTTGCGGTCTTTTAAATTTATTGTCCGTAAAATTTCATCCCCTAAATACTTTACACTTTTAGAACATGTCTAAATACCTGCCCCAATATGATCATTTTAATGCAATTGAAAATGTAACAAAAGTAGCAAAATTAATTATCATTAGGTGCATATAGAAAATCTTTTTTGAAGAAATATTTAGGTAATATCTGAGAAGTGCATCTAATATATGATATCTTTGAAATGGGGACTTTATGCCAGGTGAAAGCTATTCTGCAAAGCTCGAAGGTGTTTACTCGATTGAAATTTGTGATAAATTTATTTATATTAAATTTCATAATTTGGAAAAGATTTTGCTTAAGGTCACTAGAATAATTGTTATTTAGTTCAAACATATACGAAAAAAGTATTAGAATGCATACTCACTCAGACATGGAAATGCACTATTTCTTGAGCGCTTGCTTCTATATCAAATAGATTTATTTTTCCCTGCCCGGCGCTAAGTTATTTTAGATTTCCGCTTTAAGTAGTGTTTTTCCGGATATGAAGAACTTTAGGATTGCATTAACTGATGGATATGCCTAATCGTATTCTCTGGCAGGTGAATAACAAACACCACCTACAATCGTCTAGTCATCCACCGGAGTAGTCCGAATATCCGTTCGCGCAGGTTATGCCATTGCCATTCACAGATAACGTGCAATTGAAATTTTACAACGCTTATTCTAAAGATGCGTGATGACTACACAACGCAGTGTACATTGAAACGTCTGGTGAGCTCCAAATTTAGATCTCATAAAGTTGAAACTGAGCTAAATCATTGTTTCGAAAACCTGTCTTGACTAAGGAAGGTCCAGAATTAGATCGTCATTATGAAAGACGATTGAAGTGCTTTCAACACTAAAATTACTTAAAGAACTCTGAATTACTGAAAATAGACATAGATAAGAATTTTCTGAGTGGTTTGCTAAATAATCAAAGGATAAATACTAAACGTTTCATGCATTTGAGCAAACACCAATCTTCTGAAGCAATATGACCATACAAAATGTTTAATTACAATTAAGCTTAAATGTATTGCATAGGCAATTACAGAGCACAGTTTAACTGTGTTTACCTGCTCCTCTTTTATTCATATTATTCGAAAAATATCAAAGTCTGCATACTGTAGGTGAATTATCTCAAACAATATCCACGCATGGATGTGTAGCGGAGACCTGGACAATTACTACCTCAAAAAACAGGTCTAAAAGTATGCCATTCATGATATATTTTGTCGAACCTTGTTGAAAATAGTAAATTGACTAGAAATTTTGCGAATAATTTAGAAACAAGTAGTTAAGTCATCATAGCCCACTGCAAGTAGACAAAAAATTCTGACTTCTATGTTAGAGTGAATTAAATGTCCCCAGAACTTCCCGAAGCTCCAGGTCTGTAGTAGTGGAATAGTTCAAGTGCTCAACTATATTGCGACGATATTACCTGTAGCCCATTTCGAGATTGCGATTGCGTGCATAAATTTGAGTTCCAAATTGCAAATAAAGTCCTAATTCTGACTGCGTTTGATTTGCATATTTGCATAACTGTTCTCGAATTTATCAGAACGTTATATCACTAACCAAATTCGATAAAGCACAGATCATACGCACATAGCCATGTTTGACCGGAGAATTTTTGCAACTCTTTTTTATTTGGATAAACCGGTGGTATTCTATTACTTGTTCGGAACAATGTTATAAACCAATTGCCCGATTGTCTACATTTCATCTTTTTTTAATTTTAATATTGTTCTAATGGAGACAAACGATTTATTCAAAATTCTGGTTACACAAAACAGTCAGTCGTTACAATTTTGTCAAAATAAATGCGTTTATAACGATGGAAAGTGCTAATTGTTAACCTCTCAAACGCCAACTTCGTCGAAGTCGTCAAAATTAAAGATTTTAATGAAGCGACATCACACAAGGCTCGTCTTTTGGACCAAACGCTTAAGTCATTCTTGCCTTGGACACAAACCTTTTATTCTTTAATTTGTTCCACTTGCGATTAGGAAAACATTTCACTGTAAGTTATTTTTTAAATGAAACTTACTATTAAGCCTTATCTATGATCAGTTATATTCTACAAATGATTCAAATTATAGGAAATATTGTCATAGAATACAATTTTAGTTAAATGAAATTTCATTAAAGTTTATTGCGGAGGAATAATTTTATTAGTAAATCTGATTGCACAAACTACTTATAGAGCATAGTTCTCTCCAGACGTTTGACACTACTACAGTTGAGCGTATAGAATGATTAGTTATTTTCGGGAAAACGATTAATTATAGCTTTTAATAGTTTTTATGATGTATATTGATTTTCACTATCAAATGATATATTATTAGAAATAGAAACAAATGGACTGATTGAAGCACAACTCAATATGCTGCATTTAGGACATTTTCGTTATCGTTCTTCGGTTAGAGAAGACACAAAGTGAGGCCGAATTATTTAACATTTTTCTAAATAAACCATTTATTGTTATTAATGAAATTTGCTTTTCTGCAGAGGTCCTACAATCAGCTAATGTGAATACGACAAATTTATTAGAGTTAAAGACACCTGTGAGAAAATTAATAGCCTGAAATTTTTTGCACAAGACCAATGAGTAAATTAAGTAGTTTATAAATCAACAAATAACAATTAATCACAAAGGTATACCTTGTTATACGGAAAAAAATTTATTTAAATGGTTTTCAGATTAAAAACAGCGGCTGTTTTATGAATATACTAAGTGAATAATGATAAATACTGGTATAAGCCACACAAATATACGGAATATTATATGACTAATAGCATAAATTTATGAGATTCTCCAAAAACAAAAAAAACATGTTGATATTCTTGAACTGGGCGAAATAGAATATTTGCCTTTAGGCTAAATTTCTTTTAAACTCATTAGGACGTAAAATTTAATTAGTAGACATGGGAAATCTGGTTTGTCTCTAATTTTTACTGAGGTGAAACGTACTACTAACAATTCATTAACGCCTTTCATACTAAATTTATCTTGTTATTAATTGTCAGTAAAAGTCTGTAAATATTTTGATGTGCTTTAAATTTCGTTCAAGAATAATCAAGTTTGAGTTTAGATAAAAATTAGGTAGTGAATTTTTGCGAAAACAAAAAAAATTAAGTCACGGTCAATATCTTTTTGTATAAATTAACGTAAATGTTGCCTAAAATTAAGAAACGTATCGATAAAATCGATTTCTTCTTTATATTGCTTTGATATAGTCCCAAAGATAATATCGATTAATTATTTTTTACTAACGTTGGAGAATGATAACAAGGCTTGAAAGCAGCATGATTCGCAATTTCAAAATGAAGATTTGATTTCGTATTTAATCAAATTCGAATTTAAAACACTATGTTGTATAAATGAATAAGACAATGTATTTGCCACCGAAATGGAGTAATAATAATTATTTCATAATAATTATTATTTGCAAGGCACGTTCAACCTTAAACTGGTAAAGAATTCGATGTAGTAAGTGTACATGTTTTGCAGGCAACGAAGCAATAAATATGTTGATTTTCGGATTGCGTACCGATATGTTTGAATCCTCTGTCATCATGATTTTTCCAAATATTTCGACCTCCTGGTATGGAGATGTTTTTCAGTGGCACACACATCAGCCACTAAGTTGACAATCAAAATGTCAAGTGGAAATATTAGTTTAAACAGCCCCATTTATACTTGCTGTTAGATCTCTTAAGCATAACGTTTTTTTAAAAATGCTAGTGAGTGATAGGTTTGCCATTGAAAACGATCTCCATACCCGGAGGTCGAAATATTTGGAAACATCATGATGACAGTGGATTCAAAAATTTCGGTACGCAATCTGAAATCAGGTAAATAATCTATTCCCTGTCGCGCAACACGTTTCTTTTAAAGTCTGATACTGTTTTTTTATTTATTGTCCCGCCTTGATTGCCTTGATTGATCACATAGTTAGATTTAAGCTCACGAAGTAGGTTGAATATGTTTTTTACCATTGAACTTTCTGTAAGTTTTAATGACCTATTTTACAAAATTAACTTAGAACTTAAAACTTTGCTTAAGGGTTGCTACATAGATAAGCTTCACTGAATTTGAAAGGTGTCACTTTTGACAACATTTCGTGCCAGTATTATTTCCTCTTATTAGAACTAACTTATATAACGGCTCAGATTAATTAGTCGACATATTGCCAAAATCAAATGGAAATTTCAATACGCTGAAGCAATTAAAACGCGCAAAATTTCCGTTGACCAATGGTGTGATACTAAACGACGAAATCACCACGTCAAACACCTCTGCTCTGCTCGCTATGTGTGATTGCTGTCGCTCTCTCCTCTTGACTGTCTACCTACGCCGACTTCTGGACTTAAGTTTCCCCCAGTGTGTCATCTAGTCGCTTACTGCTCAGTCACGCTAATCATCTTGTTGCTGCACAACTAGTCTTGCGTAATTGATCATTTTTTAATCTGATTTCTACTTGTGCCGGCCACCACTGTGATGCCTCGGATCTTCAGCAAGACAAATCTAAACCTGCTAACAGCAATTCCAATCTGATGTCGAAAATTCTAGTAATTCCGGTGCTTCCAGACAAAGGCAACATTCAGCCAACCAGCCGGATCGTACAGAACAAGTGTCTAGAAATGCTTCTAGACACTATCGCCACTGTAACAAACATAACTTCCACCGCGTATTCCGTTGAACTCTTTTCAGGCCCTGTTAAGATCCACTTACAGTAAATGTTCTCAGACAAATTCTCTCTTGTCTTCGTCTTGTAATGTCGCACGGCACTTACTTCCTGTCAGGGCGTTTTCAGTAACTATATCATTTTCAAAAATAATTTGCGATTTTTTACATATGAATGTGGATTTTTCCCAGAAAAGCAATGACAAGATTTAAATGACTGCTAGGTAAATCTTATAAACACTAAATAATATATCTAACTATATAATATATAGTGTGAGTTAGCATTGAAGTCGCATTGTCGTTGACTTTAGATTATGTTAGCTTCACTATTACAGGTTTACACATTCGTCTAGGAGATTGTACCGTCCTATTATTCCACATTCTACTATCAAATATATAGTGTTTAAAGGGCGTAATACCGGCTCCTACTGATGAGTCGCCAGTAAGCACGAAACGAATGTGCATGAGATTATACTTTCCGTTCATGCTGCCTTTGGTTTATCCTTCTGGTCACAACTGAACTAATTTGTTACTAGGTTCGCAAAACCTAATACATACTTGCATATATATTAGCTCTTCGCAACAAACAGTATTTAACTGTAATATATTGAATTGAATGATGTCATGCTTACCGCGAAATGTGATAACTGATATCGATGAAGGCCAGAGTGTATGGTTTAACTGGAGTAACAGGTGTTCGGAAATTGTTGTAATTCTCAATTTGGGTGAACTTAGCATAAATTTATATCCATCAGGTTGGTATCATGTACGACTCGGAAACCATAGTGTTAGTATCCGGTACTCATCGATTTCAAAAAAGGTATCAGTTACTAACACAATAGCCATAGTGTTAGTATCCTTTACAGACTCGGTATATATATTATATAGTGTGAGTTAGCATTAAAGTCGCATTGTCGTTGACTTTAGATTATGTTAGCTTCACTATTACAGGTTTACACATTCGTCTAGGAGATTGTACCGATACATACTAAACAAAGGATAGCCATCATTACTTGTAGCTTTCTATTATCTGGCTATGAATAGCGTAAGCAAGTGTTCGACACATGCTGATTAAAGGCAGTAATTAAAGGGCTGCTAGTTTATTACAAATGTCGACGGAGTTGAGATTATAAAAGGTTTTGAAATGAACATTTATAGAATTAAACGAACATTGTTTGCGCGAGCGGTGATAAAAATTATTATAATCAATGTTGCGATAATGATCACTTACATATGTCAGTATATACTAAAAATTGTATAGTGTTTGAATTGGCCTTTCTACAATATAAAATTCTTAGTTTATACTGACAAAATGTAAGTAATTAATGGGTCAGGTGTTTATATCAAGATCGCAACCTTCATTATTATAATACTAAAAAATTGTCTGAAAAGTAATATAAAGCAAAAAACAGATAACTTTGTGATCACCCTCAAGTAATACAATATGTTGAAGTTAAGCATATAAAAATTTTACTCAGTTATCAATTAAATAAAATAGTGAAACATTAGATCGCCTTAAAACAGAGTAAACTCAAAAAACCTTCATGAATCGGAGTATCTAAGAAATAAAAAAATCATTTTAAGCTCATAGTAAAATTATCCCTATCGAATAAGCTATCCTGGCAAAGTTCTCGATAGTCCTTGAAGAGTTTCAAATAAAAAGTAAACTGTATCACTTTATAAAATGCCTCTTCGAAGTTTTACAACGCCTAATTTTTAAAGGTACTTTTTCATTTTGACAAAGAGAACTTTTCATGAAAAAAATAAAATAAATTAAATATTAACTAGTTCTTTGATAAATTGTTTGGTACAAGTTGATGGCAGAATTATTATTTTGTGAATATTTTTTGTAATTTTACAACAATCTTGTTTTGTACACATTAATGTTCAAACCGGACGTCCAGTATTGTGTTTTTTTTATTAAATTTCTAATGGAATTATTTAAATCAAGATTGCGATCTTGATATAAACACCAATACTTATATATATATATATATATATATATATATATATATGTATATATATATATGTATATATATATGCGTGTCTTTGTAAATAATTAAATTGATTGGATGCAGACAGGTTAAATTTTGGCGTGTTTATTATAAATAGTATGAAAGCTGCAACAAGAAACATTTTGCACAACAAAATGTTGTATTGTATAATTGTAACGCGCGCGGTTTGACATGGCTCCGATTTTGTCGCATTCCGATATGGAAAAAATTGTTATGGATCTTCAAAACTCCATGGAATTGATGAAGAATGAAATGTCCATATTGAAGAATGATTCAATTGTGAATGCAAAAAAATTTGAGCAAGTGGTGAAAAATAATGAAACTTTAAGTGCGCGTATAGTTGATCTAGTTGAACAGAATGAGACATTACTTGTGAAGCTAGACAAATTACAGACTGATGTTCAACCATGGATCGAATTGGCCGATTTAACTGTGGAAGGTGATATGCTAGTTAAAGATAAATCATCTGGTGAGGAAATGCAAAATATATTAGCAAACGAAGTTTCAGCACGTATTAGCAAACAGGATCAATTAGTTTTATTTAATCTAGATGAAGATGCCGATGTAAAAGACGTCGAGAAATTAAATACGTTAATAAAAGAAGAAACACATGCAGCTATTACTAAATGCTATAGGGTGGGGAAACGAGCTGATCGTCCAAGGCCTGTAATTGTAAAATTATCAAAAAGGCCAACAAATATGCAATTAGAATCGATCAATAAAAAGAAAGAGGAGAATTTGAGCTTTCACAGCATATTTATTGGACGGGACAAAACGTTCCTCCAACGGAAATTGGCAAAAGTAAAAAAGTTAAAGAACAATCAGGAACGGAAACCGCCAATGTCTGATGAAGCTGTTAAACGGACTCAATCGAGTGTGACTACAACATCAAAAAACGATGTATCGTTATTAACTGTTGTGGACAGAAAGGGGAAAGGAAGTATGGCCTCGAGGCCCGTGAAAAGAATAGTAAAGAAGCCATCAAGGTTGAATCAGTAAAAGTCGACACTTGTTTAGATAAGTCGCTATCTACATTTACTCTATTTTATGCTAACTCTCGAAGTGTTAAAAATAAGAACTTTTTACTGTGTAATTTTATAATAAGTAATGATTTCGACTTTATAATATTATCCGAAACTTGGCTTAACAAGGATATTAAAAACCATGAATTTGATATTCCTCACTATTCTTTATTCAGAAAGGACAGATCGCTGGATAAAAGAGGTGGAGGAGTACTCATTTATTGTATTTAAGGCGAAAATTTTACATACTAGTGATGATAATGCTATCATTGATTTCTTATCTATACAATTTGATAATCTGATCTTAACAGCGGTTTACAGACCGCTGTATGCTACTTTATTTGATGATCAAACATTTACCAATTCTTTTCAATTTATCTTTGATTGCCATGGCTATAATGTAGTGGTAGGTGACTTTAATAAGTTACAGGACTGTGAATTATCCAATTTTTTTCTAACCATGATCTAAAGCAGATTATAAATGAATCAACTAGAGGTTCGCAATGCTTAGATCATGTATATTTAGAAATTGAAATGGTGAAATCGCACAGTTATGAAGTTGTCAATTATTTCAAAGAATTGGACCATAAACAAATTATTTTACAATGGAAATTCTTGAGTGGCATAACACAGAAACTAAGTTATGAAAATGCACACGTGCACTGTTCCAGAATAAACTGGAATTTCTTTAGAGATTTAAGCATACTGATAGATTATGAGAGTTTTTGTTTCTTGAATACTGATGAATTTGTTTCTTCTGTTTCATCGTTATTATCTGTTTTATTTCAGGCATCTACGTTTACGGACATTATACCGAAACGGATTAATAGGAAATTGTGTAAACTAAGAATTAAACGAGACAATATAATAAAGTGTAGTCATATTAATAGTATTAAACAAATGAGGTTAGATTTCATTGATAACGAAATTAATTCATCACTGCTAATAATTCGTCAAAGATCAGAACGAATTATTTTGGCCAAAATGACGAGTAATCCTAGATTAGGATAAAATCTCCTCACAGATTACAGTAAATACAAGGAAAAGTTAAAGCTTATACTACCTGTGGATAAAACTGAGTCTTGATTTCTCTGTGAATTGGAGGAAGTATTTGTCAATTTGATATGCAATCCACAGAATGAGAAAACTTTTATAGAACTATCAGATCTTTTGGGAGGCCAGGAACCAGGACTTGTTATTGACAGTGATGAATTGATAAAATTGATGTTAAAAATCAAATCAAAAAAACAAAAAGATCACCTTGGTATTTCGATTGATAATTTAATTCAATTACATTTAACATTTAGAAATGCACTCTGCAACTTTATAAATAGAATTTTGAATGATGGGAAATTACCAATTGATATATTAACGATTGTAGCTAGGCCGTTGCCAAAAGTTAGTAAGCCAACGTGCGCCAGTGATTATAGATTAA
The DNA here is from genome assembly GCA_029291075.1 of Eudiplozoon nipponicum. Classification (NCBI taxonomy): domain Eukaryota; kingdom Metazoa; phylum Platyhelminthes; class Monogenea; order Mazocraeidea; family Diplozoidae; genus Eudiplozoon; species Eudiplozoon nipponicum. The sequence goes on along the minus strand of JAQBSW010003909.1, from coordinate 15,686 downwards.
TCTCTATTATCCCTTCTGTTTTGAAGATAATAGAACGATTGATACTAGATCATTTAGAACGTATGTTACCGGCTGATTTTGACTTATGTCAACATGGCTTTACGAAAAGTAGATCGACAACTACTAATATGCTTTCCATGTGGAAACATGTAATCACATTAGACGAGAATAATTTAGATGCATTAATTGTATTTATAGATATCTCAAAAGCTTTTGATTCTATATCTTTTGATGCTAATTTGAATGCGATTAGTTTGTTGAATATTGAACCGAATATTTTTAGATTACTTAAATACTATCTATATAATCGAAGAATGAGTAATCAAGTAAATGATTTGATATCAAAATCAAAACGAGTAACGAGTGGAGTTCCACATGGATCAAGCTTGGGGCCAATTTTATTTAAAATTGTATTAGCAAATTTGGAAACTAAAATCCTTAATGGTCGAGATTGCAAATTCGCTGATGATTTAAAATAATCTTCCCAATTGATCCAAAGAATGTCGAATTCTCCAAAAATAATGTGACTTTAGATTTGTATGATTTGAGTAAATATTTGTTTACACTAGGGCTGAGAATAAACAATGAAAAGACGAAAGCTTTAAAAATAGGGAACAGAACAAACTTTCATTATGTTTATTTTCATGATGCTATTATTAATGATGTGTTTGAGATTAAACTTATGCAAGAAATTAAGGATTTAGGCATAACTATTCAATGTACAGCTTCTGCTGAGAGACATATTGAAAGTATAGTAGGCAGTGCCAAGAAAAGATGGGCACTAATAAATCGAACTATTTTATCAAATGATATAAAACTTCAAATGTATATAATATGGATTAGACCGGTACTAGAATATGCTGTCGCTACCTGGAATCCATTAAAAAAGGGATTGTCTAATAAGATAGAAGCTGTACAAAGAAAAGTTGTGAAACATATTAGTCCAATTTCTTGCACTATATACGCCTCTAGATTACAGTTTGTGTCATTGCAATCTCTGTGGTTTCGGAGGATGTGTTATTGTATAAAAGTTTTCCATTTGAACCAGTGGATTGGTGCCTATATGACTCCGATAAGGAAGAGTCATGAAATTGGAACTAGATCTGGACATATGGCAATATCTCCTCCTTTTGTGGGGAATGTAGCGAGCAAGTTATTCTCTTTCTCGAAAATCTACAAAATTTATAATCAATTGCCGAAGGGGCTTAGAGAAATGCCTCCATCTAAGATGTCTATTAAATCTATATTTACTGAACTTGAAAAAGTCTGCAATCCTGCTGATATCTTTTATTTTTTTGATTATGATAATACTTTCTCATGGTTGAATAAGAGACAAGGATAATTGTTATCGGAAACAGATTTTATTGAGATTTTTATTTCAAAGTTTTGTATTATTATAATTGAAATGTTATGCACTATATCTTCAAATTAGTTAACATTACATACAATCAATTGTTAGTCATGGTTCTCAATTTTTGCATAATGTTACACTCGAATTATACCTTAATTGTTCCTAATTTGATGATGTATATATTATTCTTTTCAGTCGAACTTTCTGATATTGATATATTGTATTGTACAACTAGTGAGATATACCTATCTACACGAGATGAATTGCACAATTTATTGTGATGTGATAATTATTTTAATATATATTGTACAATTTCCAATTTTATTATTTGATGGAATATGTGTGGTTTGAATCCAAATAAAGATATTCTATTCTATTCTATTCTAAAAATGTGTTGCTCAGCTTAAGCTAACCTACGCACAATTAGCATGCTATTACAAAGTCAGGATTCGAGTCCCTGTTCGGCAAATTGTTGTGTGATCTATCTTGTTGTATCCCAACAGATTCTTGACAAGTCACAGTAAAAACGCATTTATTTGATTGCACGAAAAATTATATTTCACAAACATTTCTTCATAAAACATATAATTCCAAAAAAATGCAAGTCTGTTAAGCATAATAACACAATGTCTAATTTAATATTCTAATATCCAGTTAAACTATATATATATATATATATATATATATATATATATATATATATATATATATATATATATATATATATATATATATATATATATATATATATATATATATATATATATATATATATACATAAAGTATTGGTGTTTATATTAAGATCGCAGTCTGTATTGAAATAATTCGATCAGTAATTTAATAAACAAAAAAACAATACTGTATATCTGGTTTGAGCATTAATGTGTATAAAACGAGATTGCTGTAAAATTAACATTATTCGTTTTATTTCAACAATTTAATTAATTTCGTGAAGAAAAAAATCACATTTTTATTATTAAAATTAATTATAAAATAGTCAGAAAATAATAATTCTAACGTCAAAGAGTAGCAAACACCTTAGCAAAAGACTAGTTAATAATTAATGTAAGTTTTACCTTAAATTTTCTCATTGTCGAAATGAAATTTTTTCAAATAATAACGAAATTAATATTTTTGTCGAAGATTACTATTAACACTGAACATAACATTCCACAAGTTCTGCTTACCTATGCTAAGAAAACTGAAAAAAATTTCATAGATGTCTTTTTTAATCTCTTTCAGTAATTATTCTTATTTAATTATTGAGGATAATTTCGCTCTAACAGCTCCTTTGGTAAATTGTGTTCTATTATGTGTGCATAATACAAAATTAATAATTAAACGTTTTCGCTCGGTAAACATCTGAAATGTTCTTGGTTATTTGTCCATAACTTTTTAAAAGTTCGAGCTGCGGAAAACAAACAAGTTAGACTGAACAGGGACAAATTATGAACTTACTGTGAACAAAACTCAACACGCCTACCTCTTCATCTCAGTCAAGGTACTTACGTTCCATTCATTCATGAAATATGGCTGTATATTAACTACTTTAGACCAGACAATTAATTTCAGATATAAAGATTAATTGTTAATATGAAATGATTATAATTATCTGTAAATATTTTCCAAACAAATATATATTTAGATAACAAAGATATTAGTTTTACTAGGCAAATTAAATTGTGTCATATTTGCTATTGAATGGGGCATAATTTATAATTCAGATTATTTTATTCTTATATGTTATTTACTTTCCTGTATAGGCGGCAAAATAAATTATTTGCCGAAATTATTAAATTAATTAACAGGTTATCATATTAAATTTGTTTATTCTAATTTTCATTAACATATATGCGTTTTTTTGAAGTTTTGATCATGTTTTTCCATTTTCATCTTTAGAGCTCTTTCAATTGTCACCGTTTATGTAAGAATAAAGCACAAATGCTTTATGACTAGTAAAAGAAAAATAAATCTAACATCCAATGTAACTGTGTTGCTGGACGATATTTTACCATTTAAAGGAGAATTAGTAAGAATCAATGTTCTGATGTTTTTCGAAAATTTTAACTTGGATAACTTTTTATCTAGAAAAGAATATGGCGATTGATGTGAGAAAACATGGTACAGGTATATTAGTGTGCGGCTGGGTGGCTCAGTGGTTAGAGCCCCAGAGTTTGAAGCAGACGTGCCCAGGTTTGAGCCCTGTTCGCGGTAAATTCTGGCCAGTACATGATGAGTTCCCAATAAGAACGAAACCGGTCTACTGGATGAGTTGCCTTTTCTACATTATACATTTCTTATTTTATACCGAAATATGTAAATAATGAATGGGTCAAGTGCTTATATCAGGATCGCCACCTTGATAATAGTAATAGGTATATTAAATTTTGTTCAAAAATGATTTAAGTACAACTTTGGGAATTTGATTTTACGTTGGATGAAATTTTCTTCAAGCGTGTAATTTAGAATATTTAACTAAATTCAAGCAAATATGCCTTCTTTAATGTGTTTATTTGTACGTTAAATTGGTATAATTTCAAAAAGAGAAACGAAAAGGAGAATGTGGTACTTCTATTTGTCACTTAAGGTCCATTCTCAAAGCCTGAAGTAATGGACGAGTGAAGTCCTTGTTCCTAGCAAATTTATTTTCAACTTTTTTATATAGAAATTTTTATATGCGTCTAAACGAACCTTTCACTTAACAAGATGTATACATGGCATTGAAATGCAGAATGTAACAAACTTATATTTGTAAGAGGCTTATCATGAGTTTGTTAAGAAATTACGTTTCCCAGAAGATTACATGGGCAGTTGACCCAAAATTCGTTTCTCAATTTAACAAAAAATTTAAGAACGAAATGCTATTTATATGGAGACAAATTAACTATTTACAATTTAAATTTAATGAAAATTTTAAAAGTTAAATGTTTTAGCAAAATTTTAATAGGCAAGTATAAGTAGTTTATCAATAAACATATAAAAATTTAAATTATAATTAGGTATGATTACATAAATGAAGATTGCAAGCTCGATTTAAACAGCAATCCCATTAAGTATCCATTCATCAGTATAAACTGAGCATCGTATAGTTAAAATTAGGCAATGGAACTAGTTGATCGTTTTCGTAAGTACGTTTGACTGATGGTAGTTGTTCGACGACTGATCAAATAGAATAGGATTGGTTTTACTTCAAGCTCGCAAAGATAATTTATCGAATTGTAACCACAACCCGCGCAAGCATTGGTTGCTTAATTGTATTATATATATATATATATATATATATATATATATATATATAAGATGATTATTTCAAATGTAAAAAGAATTTTATCAGAGATCAGAATATTTCTTTCATGGTTCTTCTCAATATTCTACTCATGAACATATCTTTATATATAATGAGCAAAAGAGTTGAAATATGTGAAAGAGGTGTAAAAATGAAGCCACCTAAATTGCGTGCGTCACATCCAGTTCAAGCTCACGCAATTTGATTGGTTTCTATTTTTCACACTCTCTTTGTTCACATATTTCTATCTTGTTTTGCTTTCCAATTTGTATATAAAGATATGTTCATGAGTAGATATTTGAGAAGACCATGAGAAAGAAAACTTTCTTATATCTGATAAAATTTCTTTTTGTTTTTGCACACAGGAAGGGTACAATGAATTTTTATTAAAACTCGCATTTTAAAAAAAGAATATATATATATATATATATATATATATATATATATATATATATATATGTATGTGTATGTATCTAATTAAGAAGAAAAAACACATTAATAACAAAGTAGATAAAGGCGATTTATTTCAAGATTACCAATCAGACAAAACAAGTAATAGAAATAAAAGCGAATCAGAATTATTGCCACCAGCATAATCAATTGAATGTCCAGAATGTATATAAATGAATGATTGTAGAGCGATGTTTTGTCATCTCGAAATAAATGGCCTTTATTCACTTTGTCATTAATGTGTTTTATCGTACTATTTATAAATGTACTGTGTAATATTTGAAGGCATTGGACATTATATATATATATATATATATATATATATATATATATATATATATATATATATATATATAGTTATTGATGTTTGATACTCTTTATGGAGTTTACCGTTGTACTCTGATGATGATCATGGAAGGCCGAAATGCATCAGTACGTGTGACCGACGGCAGTTTTGCGATGCCTGGTTAAATACTTCAGGCATGCAAACTTGATTTTAATAATTAAAAAAATATTGATTTTAATGCAATTATTTATATCTTAGGTAACATAAACATTTATCCCATTAATATTATATTTTGGATTATAAAATAATCATCCCATAGTGAAGAACGTGCAATGCATCCAATTTGCGGTGGACAGGGCTCGAACCGCGACACTTTCCAGTGCTTCATCCGTGCCACATACTACTCCTTGAGGTGTAAACTATTTAGAAGCTCTTTATAACTGGTTCTATTGCTAGACACACCATATGTGTCATTATTTAATTGATACCATGCCACTTAGAGAAGTTAGAGCCATACAAATGTAAATAGCATAAATTAGAGTATAATTATTTCGTCAACACAAGCTGAAATTTGCATCAGAAAACAAAGGCAGTTCACCCCATTTGACCCGCTTTGTCCTAACTGCGTACACTTAGAGCAATGTCCGAAATTTGCTGCGGGCGGGAGTCGAACCGAGGCGCAGATGTTTCCAAGTCTGAGGCTCTGTCAAATGCGCCCTTTTTTCTGCATACTTCGCACAATTTCATGTCATAAACCACGATCACTCATTACACAACAGACACAATAGAACTTGTGGAAATAATATTAATTTAACATCTAATAGCACATATAATTTCAATTCCGTAAACCACGAATACTCACTTACATACATAAGAATTAGGAGAAGATTGCGTTTTAAAAATTAACAAAAAAAAGATATTGTGACCATCACTTTGCTATTTTGCCACGTATTTTTATATGTGTGCGCAGTTTTGCTTTTTAAAACAGTCAGCACGTTTCCGTTTAACAAATCATTAATTGGCTTTTATAATTGCAATATGTGTTTCAATATTTGCTTGTCCATTAGCAACCAATCCAGCAATTATCAACTCAGTACAATGTAAATTAGTCTTTGCCTGATTGATGTCAAATTTACATCACAACAATTATTAACCTCACTAATCTGGTGTGCAAATTTGTTTAAATGTGTAGGCAAAATATGTAGAGTAATTGAAATAGCACATAGACATTGACGATCCTAAGCTCATTGCAAAAAAATGAACCTGCAATTTATTCTTCCTCAGTTAATCTACAATCACAGAGACAGCGAGGCAACAGTATCTAAAGTTTCGTTTTTAATTGTAAATGTCATCTCATCGAAACGATTTTCAGCATCGTTGTCTACAATTTACATACAATTTCCATATTGCTCTAAATCTCTGCGATTTATACCTGCGTATTATGCCTCATAGCGTAAATACTTTCCAATAGCGATGCCTATTTACCCATGCTACACGATAACTATACACAGCGTGAAACGAGAGCAACCAAAATTAAATTGTTTGCCATGCTATACTTGCGAGCGTGATGAGTTATTGTTCAAAAAAGTGGTTTCGGATAAAGTCTAACAGCATTCGATCGATTTCTAACACTTAGTTGATATATCTAAGTATGTCGCTATATAGTTCAACATTATTATGGTAAAATTCTTCCTAACCGATTTATGAGACTTATTTCATTTGTTCGCAGACGCCTACACATCGAGTGTAGAATTATTGCCCAAGTGGCCCATCATTATACCTAAAATAATAAGCCAGGATAATTCGACAATTTATGCAAAAGCTTTGATATAAAATCTATTTATTAACGCATGACCGATAGTTATAGCTTGACAGAAAAGAAACTAAATTCAATCGTTTTCTGAACGCAATCAAATTCTTAAACTCTCATCAGATTTATTCTACCTATTTTCATTTTACTATACCAAAAAAATCCATTATGAGAACAATTCTCTTATTAAATCTTTCATTTTCTTTTAGTTGTTACATCTCTTTTGAATTTTGCAAAGTTTCAAATGCTGTTCATTCATTCCTGGGTTTCTCCAATTGTAGTCATAAATATAGATTCGTATTTCATGCGAAATACACAGAAATAAAAATAAGAGATTCGTTAATTTGCTCGATTGTTTCAGTTTCACAGGTTCCATGCATTCCCTAACTGAAGGTAACTATAAAGCTCGCTATTATGTCGAAACCTTACAGATAAAATTCGTCTTAATATTCTTTACTTTTCTTTAGCGTTCATACATAAAATAACTTAGTTTTCTACGCAGTATTCCTTTGAAATGAACTGTTAAAATTAAAATTACAATAACGCAGGATTCGACGAAGTGTTTAGCTAGCCTATTAAAGCATGTGAGAAAGCCCTCATCATGTATATTTAAAAAGATTGTTTTGTATTTTTTGAAATTTAGACATTTTTTTAAACTTCATTGGATGCGTTCGTGTAATGTCCCTATAAATGAAACTTATGAGTTTGTATGACATTACTTGCGGGATATTTTCCGAAATTCAAACTGAGTAGAATTCAGATGATTAGATAATTGTATCTACGTTGTTTAGATATTAAAATCTTTTTTATTGCCTAAATATGCAGGCAGGTTGATCACGCAGGAATGGGTTCGCTCTGGCTTCTGGCTCGGTCGATTCGTTTATGCATATGTTGGAACGAAAAAATGATTTGTTAAGTAAAATAAAAAGGATACAACCGTTTTTTGATGATATATTTTTCTTCCTTTGTAGATGTGAAAATTTTAGAGGATTGTTTAATAAATTTAATGAATGGAATCCGAATGAAAGATTTACAGTAAAAAACGAGGGTCGTGATGCATAAGTTGATCTGGTTGATGTTCTCAATTGCAGACACGTTACACAGATCTGTTTTCCTTAATAAAACGTGGACATTTATATATTCATATTTCATTATTAGTACCCTTTCCATGTGAACGAATAAAACGAAACGGTTTTTGGTATTTGATAAAATTTCTTCTTAATATGCACATAGAAAGTGTACTATGAAATTTATTAAGGCTCGCATTACAATAGAATTTATATTTCAACAGCTACTGCCAATTGAAATGGAAGAAAGTTATGGTTAATAGGACATTGCGAATTTGCGGGTCAGACTGTTCGCAGAATGGCGTGCGTAACAGTATTATTATTAACTTGTAATCACCTTAATTTATAAAATAAAACGCGCTCTGAATGTATACAGGATTATTAGAGGTGAGATCCGCATATCTTATTTTGCTTTCCATATATGTGCATTGCGGGTTGCTCCTCGCTAGTCAGTTGTCGTCGTACTCTGATGATGATCATGGAAGGTCGAAACGCGTCAGTGCGTGCGACTGGCGGAAGTTTTGCTTTGTTTTTCGGCAACAGGTTAAATACAATGGGATTGGTGTTTAGTTCAAGCTCGCAAACTTGATTTAAAGACCCACTCGGAATTTTTGTAATGAATATGAGAAACCCGTGTAAATTCACTTTCACTAAAACGGTGAAGAGGCATTGAAGCCCATAGATGACGGATTGCGTTCTGTCTTTGATGTTTACATATTTTGCAGCTGACTTAATTTAAATGGCACACACCACCAAATTTCCTCTACTTGGTGTAAAGGAAGAAATTATACTGCAGTCTGCATCTAAATTTATCTATGATTGGAATTGTTCCTGTGGGCATTCATAAGTAGACAGACGCAGTAGAAGATTGAATTCGATGTTGTGGGAGAAAAACTAGAAAGGTATAGCAAGTACCTCTATGAAATAACATGTTTAGTAATGTAAAACTTGACACGACAACCAAATGCTTTACAGTTCTATTTACGGCTAGGTGTATTAATATGCTTCTCCGTTTGGAAATGATTTCAATAAAAAAGACGTTGTCAAGAGCTGTTCGAGCAAATTGAATTTGTTCGTGCTATGAAATTTCCATTGTAATTTCCATGTTTCACGGTAATCTACAATCAGTTACATTGCTACTTTAATAAACATTTTGGTTTGAAATATGTTTTTTTCATTATTACATGGAGTGTTTGTCTATTTAAAGAGAATCATTTTTTAATTTCCATGTCTCCAGAATGCTAGTGACAAATTGAAGCCAAACCGCTGCTGTCATTTTAAAGTACATTTTTAAATCCATATATTGAGTACAAATTGTTTGTTTGTCATTGAAGTATGCTATTCACACACAACACTAAGACACAATCAGGGGACTAGAATGCGTTAATGAACACATAATTAATCCAATAGAACCAAAATATAGTAAAATTAATATAAAAATTTATAAAAAACAAAATATGTAACAATTCGAAGTGAACTGAATTTGCAGAACGCGTGTGCTGCTAATACTTAGAAGATCCCAACCGACCGCTTCACTTAAAGTCGTGCTCATATTTTGTTTGATCAATAAGCTGTTTGTGCACCATTCTATGTAATGAAACGTAACAGACAACCAGAAGTGTATATCGTGATATTTTATCCCTAGTTAAAAGTTTTGTGTCGAGAATATGCAGAAAAACGTTTTCTGCACAATTCAAAGACACTTCTCGTAAAGATAAGCACCAAGAAAATAATTTTTTTCAACTACCTGCTTACACAATTGAATGGCATTTGCACGCACTGACTATACAAAAACAAGGTTATTGCCAGAATCTTCAAAATGCCGGTTCCTTGATGACATTTTGTCAAACTGTTGTTGGAAACAGTTAAATACTGTTTGTAGCGGAGAACTAATATATATGCAAGCATGTATTAGGGGTTGCGAATCTAGTAACAAATTAGTTCAGTTGTGACCGGAAGGATAAACCAAAGACAGCATGAACGGAAAGTATAATCTGATGCACATTCGTTTAGTTCATACTGGAGACTCATCAGTAGGAGCCGGTATTACGCCATTTAACCATTATATATTTGGGTGAGGAAAGTGGTTAAAGGGCGTAATACCGGCTCCTACTGATGAGTCACCAGTAAGCACGAAACGAATGTGCATGCTGTCCGTTCATGCTGTCTTTGTTTTATCCTTCTGATCACAACTGAACTAATTTGTTACTAAGCTCGCAACGCCTAATACATAGTTGCATATGTATTAGCTCTCCGCAACAAACAGTACTTAACTGGTGTATATTGAATTGAATGATGTCATGCTTACCGCGAAATGTGATAACTGATATCGATCAATGTCAGAGTGTATGGATTTACTGGAGTAACAGGTGTTCAGAAATAGTTAATATTCTCAATTTCGGTGAACTGTAGCATAAAATGATATCCATCATGTTGGTACCATGTTCCGACTCGGAAAACATAGTGTTAGAACGATATAACTTTTCGGTACAATAATTTTGGTATCGGTATATATTTTATATAGAGTGAGTTGGCGATGAAGTCGCATTGTCGAGACTATACGATGTTAGCTACTCTACTGCAGGTTTACACATACGTCTAGGAATTTGTATCTTCAAATTATCCCACTTTCCTCACCTAAATATATAGTGGTTAAAGGGCGTAATACCGGCTCCAACTGATGTGTCGCCAGTAAGCACGAAACGAATGTGCATGAAATTATACTTTCCGTTCATGCTGTCTTTGAAAACGTTGACAAGTAGAGGAAAATTGCATAATGTTTCTAACTGGTTATACAGTGCAAGACTCCACGTATTAAACTGTAATGTGATGCGCAAGAGTAACGTATAATTAAATGTCACATTAATATTTGCAATAAAATTAATAAATAGAGCAAAACGCAATAGAGCTTATTAACATGATTCGTCATTAATCATGTATGTTTTATTATCTACTTTGAGTAGTTTCCACATCTCGAACATGCATATAAATTTTTTTTTTAATTAAAGTTATTGGTATCTCGATTGGCTTTTGGAATTTACATGTTTTCCAAGAAACTCCGTCAAAAGCTCCCATATTAACTTGGCAAAATCTAAAATTAAACCTAACCAATCAGCAACTATTTTAGCTAGCACATTACACATCATTTCTGAGAAGTTCATTCGAACAACACTATGTTGAAACAAAATATTGATACACTGCAATTAAAACGGGCATTATTTAGTCGATAAACTTTTCTCCCATAGTAACGTTACGAAAAAGCGCGCGGTAGTTATGTTCGTCCATGTTTTATTATCAAGGGGAATGACAAAACGCTGTCTAAATAGATTAAATTCTGTTTATTGCGTAGAACTGATATATATATATATATATATATATATATATATATATATATATATATATATATATATATATATAGGTATGTATTAGGTGTTTGCGAACCTAGTAACAAATTAGTTCAGTTGTGACCAGAAGGATAAACCAAAGGCAGCATGAACTGAAAGTCTAAATAGGTTGACTTAAAAGTATGCATTGTAATAAAAAAATATGCACATTAAAAATGTTTTTTTACAATTAATTATTTTGCTCGTTGAATCTAAGTTAAACGTATAGCTAACATAGTTTTCCTTGTAACACCGGTAAAAATAAATGCAATTTCGCCTGTTTTGTTGTGATTGTAGTTGACATTTATTCTTTAATCTAGTATGCGCGCTTGAAGTAAACACCAATCATATTTTGTTTAACCAGTCCTCTAAAAACGTGGCTAAACTACCGTCAATCGCACGCACTGACGCGAGGATTATCATCAGAGTACGACGGAAAACTGGCAGGCGAGGATCAAACGGCAATGCATATATTAGGAAAGCAAACATAGATTTACCACCCTAACCGCTGGCTATCGCGCATATATTGGTAGCCGCATATCTAATTTTGCTTTCCGTATATATGCATTGCGGATTAATCCTCGATAGTCAGTTTGCCGACGTACTATGATGATTATCACGGAAGGTCCAAACGCGTTAGTACGAGGCAACAAGCGTTAGATTTGCTATGTTGTTCGACGACTGTTAAATACAACGGAATTGGAGTTTGCTTCAAGCTCGAAATCTTGATTTAAATATTTGCTACCACCACCCGCTCAATCAGTGATTGTTTGATTGTACTTTATTGTTTGTATCAATTAGACATTGTAGAGAGTTATTTTATAATATATCAACACACCTGATAAATGTCAATCATTTTAGCAATTATGTCATTACAGATATTTATTAAAAAATGTACTTATTTTAGTAGGGAAGCACTATTGTTGATAAGTGCACTAAAAATTACATCATGCCTAATTTTGTATTTGTTAAAAAAAATTACACTGACTTTTTTGTAATTAAAGTGCGTTTTAAAGCTGTGTTTCATCTAATAAATGCGTTTGACAATTGAAAGTTATGGAAGCCCTGTTATTGACTGGCAACATTATCTGAATGGACATGCCACTTTTGTCTACACGAAGTAACGACTAAAATAAAATAGCGGAAATTGTCATCATCTGAAAATTGGTCGTGGTTATTAGTAACAATAATGACAAATCCATTGTCTAATGACAATCTGTCAATTAAACCTAACATTTTCTGAACCACAAGTCTTATTGGCGAAACAGCTTTATTATTCAATTGACATTCTGCGACAAAAATCCTAAATTGACTTCGTTTAAAGTTGTAATCTGCTGTCATCTATATCAAATGATTAAGTTTTATGAGTGCTCATTAATACCGCCAAAGCGTTCACTTCAGATAAGAACAATTAACTCTAATTTTGGAAGAACTAGTTTTGCTTGAGTTAGTGCAGCTGAAAAACAGGTGTAATTTGTATTCGCATCAATACGCCACCATCATTAGTAGGTTTAAGCAGTTTATCCTCGCAAAATCTATGGAAATTAGCCAGAAATAACTACTAATTGACGTATTTTACATGTGGCCCAGCAACTGAAAGTTTCTTAGTCGCTAAGAGCACCTACCAACTTTACCCAATATGTTTGCGACTTATCCTAAAGCACCAAGGTATCGCTATTCATTTGTTGAAGCCCTTTAATCGAAAAAATCATACAAGTATCATTTTCTGTATGTTTTGCACTTTGTCAACAGGAAAATACGTAAAATTAAATGGTGAGAACTAATTAAGGAAGACGGTATGCACATCCTAATCACTCACATTAATGGTAGAGCTAAAATAATTAAAGGTTCTCCGTTTTATTTGTAAGATTTTCCTGACTCTTATAAAACCTTATTGAAAATTACAATATTTCACCAAATAAAGACACGCTAGATATTATGACAACAATACAACTTCATAGAGTCGCTTATATAATTAAGCAAAAATTGGTTGCGCGAGAAGTGATAAATATTTATACGAAAATGGTCGCGATCTGTATATAAACATAGGACGTGTCATATAATTACATTAATAGGTATAAACTAAAAATTGTGTAGTGTAGATAATGCAATTCATCCAGTAGACTGGTTTCGTCCTTATTGGAAACTCCTCTGGCCAGTACGTGATGAGTTCCCAATAAGGACGAAACCTGTCTACCGGATGTATTTTCTTTTCTACACAATAAAATTCTTAGTTTATACTGACAACTGTATACACTTAATAGAACAAATGTTTATAAATATATCTCAACTGTGATTATAGTTAGTAGACAAATTGACCTTAAGTAAAAGAACCGTAAATTCTTTAACCTGAACTGGTTCTTAAACTTATGAGTGAATTAGTTTAACTTGAGCATATTTTATTTAGCGGTTTAAATTTCTGGTCATTTTTGTCAAACAACATGTATTCCATTATGACTGAACGTGATGTGTATTAATTCATTTCTAGTCAATAAATTATTTATAAACATAAACTTGTACATGTGATTGATTGCTTGCTAAACATTATGAAATCAGTTGTAATTCCATTAAAGTTTAACTTTAATTTACAATTAAAGCGTCTACGTATATGAGTAGAAAATATTTTTCATACCAGATAACTTAATTGTGAAAATTGGTTACGCATCATAAATTAATTTTCTATAGATGAATTCCGTTGAATACTGATTCACAATTCTTTTTTCCGATCACTTATTAGAGAATGATTCAACGCGTAAATGTTTAATTCAGTTGAGCACCGTGTTGCAGATTTTCTGTATTAGGTTGTATTCCAATCGTTGCGGTTACTTTCGGCCTAGTAATAACTAAGTGCACAATTTTTAAAAAATTTCTATTGTGTTGATTTTTTTCAGAGATATAATAAAGCTGATGATGATTCCGAAAAAAGTTATTGAAACGTTGCCAGTAAATCTAGTTACGTTATTTTGTAGATAGTTCATTTTTAGGTCCGTATTATTGAATCATTGATTAATTGATCAATTGTTTCATCAGCAAATAATTAAGCAGTCAATTCTATTAATAGGCAATCTAACGAAGTATTCTATAGTGCGGAAAAGGCAATTTATTCAGTAAACCGGTTTCGTCCTGGACAGTACGTGATGTGGTCCCAGTGAGAACGAAACCGGTCTACTGGATGGATTCCATTTACCACACTATATCATACTTAGTTTATATTGAAAAAAATCATCTGCATAATGGGCCAGTTGGGTATATCAAGATCGCAAACTTGGAATAATAATGGTTTTAAATTTAGCGTATGGAAACATGGACTATAACAATTATTTAATATAACTCGACTTGGCAAGTATTGAATAATATTCCAATGATTATGGAAATGAACTTTGCTACAAACTAAACTTTTCAACACCAACAAAGACTAAGTTGGCTTGGTCAAGCAATTGTTTGAAGTATAAAGTAAACAATATTAAGCTAGTTTATTAAGAATGAAGAAAAAACTTCTTCTATTGGCGTCATTTGTCTGTCTGTAATGTTAAGTTAAGCAACACTGATTCAAAATGACGGCTGATTTATTATATTTTATTATTAATATGTGTTACTTATAAAATACGTACGGAAACAATTAACAGATAGCTAATAGTTAACGTAATATGACGGAAATTAGAAAAGATTACCAGGTATATTGAATACACATTTTTAATAAAATAGTTAGTCCTCGCTTGTCATTAATCAAATATGATAGTTTAGCTGAGGTAGTACCACGTAAATATCGTTCTTATTTTGGTGACCTTAAATGACTTACGTTGCGTTATAATTTTATGCAAAAAAGACAATTCTCATCAATACAATTATTGCTTTTTAATAGGAATAAGTTGTAAGCATCGCAAAGATGAAATATATAAATAAATTTTAACTTGTTATAATCAAATTAATTTTTTAATAAGATTTATATTGTTCCAACCATGCTCGGTAAATTGTGGATAAAGTCAAAATAGGGCAATCAAAATTGCTCTTTTCAGATTGTAAAAGTTATATTTATTTATTTATTTATTTATT
>JAQBSW010003908.1:0-76016 GCA_029291075.1 Eudiplozoon nipponicum | reverse complement strand
TTTCCGTTCATGCTGCCTTTGTTTTATCTATCTGGTCACAACTGAACTAATTTGTTACTAGGTTCGCAACACCTAATACCTACTTATGTGTGCTATAGTTTGACTGAGTCAATGCGAGTGAAGGCAAAGACATTCCTCACGTGCAATGCGCCATCTAGTTGCGTACAACTGTATAGACATGGGTTTTACGATAACCTATCAAATTAGCAACCAACCAACCACATGAGAAAGGTTGGATGGACACTGAAATGTGAATAGGATTAATGTTATTAATTTAGTTGCTATGACGATAATGATGATGCTGGTATTCGTGGTGGTTGTAGTGGTGGTGATAACGATTAAGATGAAGATGATGCCGTTGGCAATGAAAAACAAGTGAAAGTCAATTCTGACCAGTCATTTTTGTATTTCAATTTCTTCTATTGTGGATATTTTCATATTTAGGCATTTCATAGCTCCCTATCATACAAGAAACATCACAAAAATTAAATTGACATCGTTAGCTTTTCATTGCGCGTGGATCCATTTTTACACCGAAAACAGAAATCTTTTTTAAGCCAAATTTATTACTTCATTAGCATATTGCTATCCTAAAACTGTTTTCGTTCTCGTTATTGCCCTTTCTTTCCAAGTATTGATTTCTTATTAACTGTAAAATTGATGTTTGAGCTTTCAAACAAAATCAGAAAATAGGTTATCCATTGATGTCGTTCCGTTTCCACAGTCTCAATGTTATTTCGAAGTAATAAATCAATTGTAACCAAATTATTTAAGTATTATAATACAATGTTTTTAAAATTAATCTTCCTGATGCAAACTAACTTAGAAAAAGTAGATTACACACGTTAAAATACTACAAAATTTCAAAATTTTTATCACAATAAACTTAAACTTTTATAAATTCAGTATACCCCCGGGGAATATAACTGTGAAACTTGAACTCTCTGTGGAAATGGATTTGAATGATTATTCCGTTATTGCTCGTCAATAGGATAGCATTGCATTTTTTACTTGTTGAATTATAAATTTTGACGGATAGCTGAAATGCCAGTATATATTGGTTAAAGTAGACAAAGGAACATTTTTTCTGACGTGAACATTTTAGTTTATCCTACTTGTATGGGAACTACGCAAGACTGTGCTGGCTTGAAATGTTTTCCAGCCATATACTCCGGTTAAATGTTTGATAAAATGAGTTTTAAAATCGCACTGTTAGACTTATCTTTCCTATTATAACCACTGGGCACCTGAATTTCCGGTGCAGCCTGGTATTTAGTCTGCTTACCTTAATGCACGTGGTGTATGGTGATCGAGGCGGTTTTATTTCTGTTCGCTGCATAGTCAAGTCTTTCCGACATGGAAAGGGCTACTATTGCTGTAATCGTTTTCGTCTTTGTCTACAGGCTTTCTGATAGCAACGTAGCAGTGATGCATCTTTTGATGAATTAGGCTTTTATGATTTATGTTTTGATTGATTTTTAAATAATAATTGAAAGTTTCTTGCTTGTTCTAAATATATAGCTAAAAACACGCTCTATATTAATGAATGAAAAATCTCTAGGTATTAAATGTTGAAGTGATAAGCTTACTCTAAAGCTTACTTTCACCCGTCTGATAAACACAATTTGCACATTTGATATTTATGCACATTCTGCCAGTATAATCAAAAATTAAAAATATCGCATCGACTAAATTGTAAAATTAAGCGTCCTTAGAGTATGTGATAAATGAGTTTGTGTCATAAGAAAGATTGGGGTGTTTCCAACTTTCTCAAGTAGCAGGCTCAATAGGATTTGTTTTATATTACATTTGTCTTATAGCTAAATTTGTCTTGACTTAGTTATTTGAGATATTTCAACAATTCAAAAAGTCCCATTGTGTGCATAGATTTGTCAGGAATATATAAGCATTGTACATTGTAGGAAAAAGTTTAGTCAACGCTTCCGAAATTATATCGCCACCATCCTTAAATAATACCACTTGATTGGAATGAGTCGGCCATCATTCCTATCTTCAAAAAAGGCAATCGTATTTCGTGCGATAACCATCGTGGTATAAGCCTGACTCCAGTCGTGTCTATGTTATTTGCTTCGAATATCCTACGTCGTCTTAAGAAGGAAGCCCTAATGCTGATGTTGCCATGTCCTAATGCTGACTTGGTCATAATGCTGTTGTGGAGAGGTTTAGTTTGTTTCATTTCTGTGACTTATCCTGATAAGTATACTCAAAGTAACTGGGTATTTTTTTCTTTCTTTCTCTCTCGTAAATCTCACTAATAATTTGTGGCTAAATTATTATTTCTGTTGTTATTTATATATTTTGTTTACTTCTTATGGTTATATGGCAGCGAAACATTAGCCACTAGTGGCTTTTGTATGACTGGGCATGATGATGATAATGATGATGATGATGAAGTATTGTATAATATGGAAAAGGCAATCCATCCTTACGGCTGCGATATAGATTGAGTTCCCAGTGTGTGACGTCTATATTTCTGTTTATGAGTGGTCTAAACTGGAGATAAAGTTTTGTTATTCGCTTTTGTTTTATCAGAAACGCTAGGCAAGAGAATTTAGACTAACTCGGTTGAATCATCTCAATTAAAAAAATCAACCCAGTGCTTTAATACAGCTGAGTTTCAACTAGGAAAGTCATGATAACGCGGCTCTGAGGGATTAAGCTGTCATGCTTGTATAATTCTATCTAAAAACGGGGATGGTGATGGTGATGATGACGCTGATGTTAATAATGATGATTATGGTGACTTTATTATTATGACGACTGTGGTTGTCATGGTGATCATGACGATGAGGCTTAATATTATTTTGATGATTATGATGATGATGATGATAATGATTATTATTATTATTATTATTAAGGTGACGCCAATAATATTAATAATGAAATTATGATGATTATCATTATATTTATGGTGATGATGATGATTATTATTACAGTGGTGGTGGTAATGATGATGCTTATTATTATTGTCGTAGCCATGATGATAATGATGATTAGTATTTTTTATTACTTTGGTGGTTGTGATGTTGCTAATGATAACAACGATGATAATAATAATTATTACTATTATTATTATAGTAGTTATGGTGGAATTTCTGTTGATGATGATACCGACGATGATTATTACGATTATGGTATTGTCGACGATGATGTTGATGATGAGCAATATTATTATTATTATTATTATTATTATTGTTTTTGTGATATTGATTATAACTATATTTATGACGACGATGATGTGGATGAGGATGAGGATAATTTTCATAATGTCTATTAGTTAGTTTCCTTTTGTCTTTTTTGCTTACCTGGTTTTCTGACTATTATTAAGTACTCTCTACATACATTTCAACTTGTGATGTGAGTTTAATTTTGAAACTATTAAGACCCAGGCAATTTGATTGAGAATACGCCGTACACTTGAGTTTCTCATACAAACAAATTCACTTTTTATCGCATTTTTCATCGACGATATTTTTTTAGTTATTTTCATCTATGTCTTCCTAGTTTACTCTTATCATGAATGCTCTTTTGTTTCACTTCACTAGTGCGAATGAAAAAAATCCTTAAATTTTATTTCTGCTGCTAATTCTGAGCAATTAAACTTTCTGTTGCGTTTATTAAATCGATTTATTTCATTTTTCCGAAAGTTAGACGCATTTGAAATAGCTGCATTTCCCCATTGCTTAGTTCGTTTTATCTCTGCAAAATGTGAATTAGTTGACATTTTTCTTGGTTGAAATTCGCCCATTTTGCAAATATTTGCTGCTCCTCATCTCGTCTTGGTTTATTAGTTTGCTTATCGTGGTAATCTCGTTTCTGTAACTGTATGAACTGATGAAGTGAATTTTATTTGTCGAGAGGAGTAATGCTGTCTGATCCTCCAGCTAAATTGTCACTCTATTGAACAGACGAATGCCAGATTAAAGTTGATAAGATTTTTCGTTCACAGAAAGAATAAATGGGAATTGGTTTCATACTCCTGTATTTTGTCTATATAATTTCATGTGATATGTTTAAAAATGGAATGAATTATTTTGATGTATGACTTGTGTATTCTTTTATTTTCTTACTGCACGCTTTTCTATATAAAAGTTGGATACGTTTTTACGTGGAGAACTAATATATATGCAATTGTGCATTAGGTGTTGCACATCTAGTGACAAATTAGTTCAAATAGGACCAGAAGGATAAACCAGTGAGCATGAAAAGAAGGTATAATCTTATGTTTACATTCGGTTCTTGCTTGCTGGAGACTCCTCAGTAAGAGTCGGCATTACGCATTCACTCACTATACACTGGGGTAGGGAATGTGGGAAAATAGGACGGTACAATCTCCTATGCTAATGTGTAAACCTGCATTATTGAAGCTAACGTCATCTAAAATCTACGACAATGCAACTTCAAAGCCAACTCACTATATATAGCATATGCACCAAGCCTGTAAAGGGTACCAACACTATGTTTATTGTGTCATTATCTGATACCAACACTACGGTTGTCAAAAAGGTACATGGTACCAACACTATGGCTGCCTAATCGATACATGCTGCCAACACGATGGATTTCAATGCGTGCTAAAGTTCACCAAAATTGAGAATGAAATCTATTTCTGAACACCTGTTACTCCACTCTTGCCTTGCTCGATATCAGTTATCACATGATTCGATTAAATATATATGGGTTAGATACTATTTGTGGCGGGGAATTTAATTTAATTTAAGATGGGTATAGATTATATATTCCTAATTGACTGTCAAAGTGTCAGCTCATATGTTAATTGGTAATTTTTAAGTTATGCGTAATACGCCTTCCCAACTGTATGTACACTTATATTAAATGTTATTAAGATACTTACTTCTTTTCTTTAAGTCAAGTTTACGAACTTTATATAAATCCAAAGCCAGTCGTAAATGAAGTAAAATTACCGTCAGTTACAAGTACTGACGAGTTTCGACCTTGTATGATCATCGTCAGTAACAGACAGGTAACTGACTAGCGAGGATCGAATCGCAATGCTTATAAAAAGAATGAAGAATTAAATATGCGGATCGCACTTCTAGGAGTCTCGCATAAATTTTATTGGACTGTGAATGTCGGCTGCATAATTTTTCTTCAGTCGCAAACATTAACTTTTTTGCTATTTTCGCTAAATGGTTAAAATTATACAATTAAGCTTTCATAGATTTTGCGTATGGTGATAATAGTTCATTAAATCAAGCTTGCGAGGTTGAAATAAACACCAACCTTTCTATGTAACCAGTCGAACAAAAATACAAAATTATCGCTAGGCACATGTACTGACGTGTTCTGACCTTCCATGATCATTAACGGAGTACGATGGCAAACTGCCAAGAAAGGATAAAACCGCAATGCATATATATGGAAAGTAAAATTAGATATTCGGCTCACACTTCTAGTAAACTCGCATACATTGTACTGGAAATATCGACTGCACAATTTCTATGCAGTCACAGACACAAACTTTCTGCAGTTTTCGCCACATGTATATAAGCTATAAAATTAAGCATTCATTGAATGCGCGAGTTTTGATAAAAATTATTTAAATTACGTTTTGCAGCTTGTTTATCATCTATTTAACACTTCTCCAACTTCTCACTTTCCCACCTAATTATCCATAAATGGAGAGTTCTATTTCTCAACTAGTTGGCCCTTCAATAATTATAATGTTGCAATGGCTCATTGCAGTAATCAAATTGTTCAAACTGCCTCCCTAAACTACTAAGGCCAACATGGTCTGTTTATGTGGATTATTAGAGATGTTTATCAACGGAACATACATTACACTTCATTAGACGTCTAAAGGCTGTTTAGGTAACTAATGAATACAAGGAGCATGGTATTCTAATAACGGGCTTGTGGTGATAGGACAAACTTTAATATATGTCTACGTTAAGATGTTATAAGACCGATCTCCTTTGGTATAGTTATCCTATCTTTAGTGATAACTGCTATCACGTTAGCGTTACAATTGCGAACGATTCTAACAAAAGTTCTTCGAACTGAAAGCCTGTGTAAAGTGCCAGTTTATTCATTGTGTCGTAGAGGGAGTCTGCTTTGTTTTCTCAACACGATTTGTTGAACACTGCCATGGTGGCCACACTAGGAATCATACCTGGAATCTTCGGTTAAGCAAACACAATACAAATTTTGTATGACATAATGAAGTTGCTGTTTTCACTGGACCGCTTGCAAACAAGTGCAAAAAATTTAATATCAACAGCTCCGGTAAAATAGACGTTACGTGGCTTTTGAACTCGTATTAATTTCTCTAGATTTTATAAATGTTAGCTTACCTGATTCACATATTTCTCGAAATGCAAGCTAGTCTATTTATTACTGCCAGCGTTCAATAAAACGTTGCCAACACGTCTAGATAGGGCCTGACTATCCTCAAGCTGAAACGTTTCATCGCCAGTTTATTTTTTGTACGGTAATTAGTGATCAACCAGCATATATTAGAAGTGCAGATAGTACACATTTACTGTATGACGCCAGATCATTTGCAGACTTTAAAGTATATCAACTACATGTATTTGGAGGTATATTTGGAAACAGTGAAGCAATTATTCTGATCTCCCGCTTTTCTAGAAAAAGCCTTGAACTGTGGCCTCGATCGTCGTTAGTTATCAATTTTTTTGGTGTTCATAACGTCATTCAACGAAACATGATAGTTATATAACCTTGATTGGCGAATAATCAATGTAAACAAATTTATGCGTCACTCATGGTGTAACTAGTTATACGCCAAGTCATCTATAACCAGGTGAAAAAGCTGCAGTAAGCCTAAACAGAGCGTGTCACCCAATGAAGCATGCGTCAAATTTGTTCGGTAACGCAAGACTTTTCTGGTGGTGGAGAATATGCCACTTATGCAATTATTCCAGTTCACGCGAACAGTCATGCTGTATATTTGTGCTAGTAATGTGCTTAAGATTGACGGTTTGGCGGAAATGCTTCAATGCTGATAAGCATAACCGATACTTAAAAACAAGCTTTAAAGGGAAATCCGACTGCCTTGACTTATAACTCAAAATGTCACGCAAATATCAACCTAGAAATAAATTAATGCCTGTTTCGGCGTCAGCATATATGCTTTCCTGAAATTTGAGCAAAAATGTTTTCTACATCTGCGCACTTAACTTAAATCACTTATTTGAACTTATACTCAGGCTTTGTCAAAAGTTATTTATATATATATTTTTTCATTATTTCTATATATATATATATATATATATATATATATATATATATATATGCATATTAGGTAAAAAAAACACATTTCATAATAAAGTGTATGTTTATTAAATTTGCTTTTATTTCCTTTGTAAAATATTGAAAGTAAATGAACATTATAAAGCAACAAATATACGTATACTTTAGCGCATATATCTCTGTAAACCAATATATATTTTTTGGTTCTATTTATTGTTATTTATTTATCTCTATATGTTGCCTTAATTTAGTTTTATTATAATTATGTATATAAAAATAAATTATCTGTAATCTAGCATACTTGCCTCCAATCTACCGTTACAAATATTGATGTAGTCACTTATCGTTTACTTTATCTATCTCAATATAAATGCGTGGTTGACACTTCATATCTAATTTTCCATGTCTATTTAGCCATCACTCATTTTTGTTTGATTTTTTTGTTGTTACAATCTTCCATACTACCAGTTCTTGACGTATCAGTATTTAAGTCAGTTACTTAATTAATCCATCTGTCCATTAACCTGTCCGTTTAATATTTGTATGTTCATAGATTAGAGAAAAAGTAATTATTCATTCACGTATAAGGCAAGACGAGACTATTAATGTGATAAGATACTGTTTGTGGCGAAGAACTAATATATATGCAATTGTGTATTAGGTGTTACGCACCCTGAAACACTTTAGTTCATATATGATTTGTAGGATAAACCAAAGACATCATGAACGGAAATTATAATCTGGTGCACATTCGTTTCGTGCTTATTGGGGATTCATTAGTAGCAGCCAGTATTACGCCCTTTACCCACTATATATTTTGGTGAGGAGTGTTGGAAAATAGGACAGTACAATCTCCTATACAAATATGGAAGTCAGCAGTAGTGAAGCTAACTCCAAATTAAGTCATCGACAATGCGATTTCAAAGCAAATTTACTGTATATAATATACACACCAAGTATGTAAACGGTGCCAACACTATGGCTATTGTGTCAGTACTCGATGCAAACGTTATGGTACGGAGCAGGTATTACGCCGTTTACCTACTATATATTTGGGTGAGGAATGTGTCCTATCTTTCAACATTTCACACTCAAATGTATAGTTAGCAAAAGGCGTAATACCGGCTCATACTGATGAGTCTTCAGTAAGCACGAAACGAATGTACACGTGATTATACTTGGTTTTCATGCTGTCTTTAGTTTATCCTTCTGTTTATATTTGAATTAACTTGCTACTTGGTGCATAACACCTATTACATAATAAACCGTCTGGTCGATCGGTCTACGTAAGTTGATCGACAACTTGCGCATGTATATTGGTATTTACCAATATACATGTTAAGGTTGTCGATCAACTTATGTAGGCCGATCGACCAGACAGTTAATTACCTGAATGAGAGAACATTGTAACTTAAATGCCTATTACATAAGAGTTATATGATTGTTCGTATATAAGTACGGTGATATGTCAACGTTACCATAAACGAATAGTTTAATCAAATTGTGTGCACGCTTTCCTGCTTTTTAATGGCTCATCAAAAGGAATTGGCATTATACCGCCCGCACACTATATTGGTTCAATTAAGCTGGGGACATTAGAATGAATTCTCCTCCTCAGACCTGTAAACGGGTACCAAAACCAGATGTTTGGAGACTAGCCAATTCTCATCAAAATATAGAATAGCAATGGTTCTGAAAGCTTAACAGTCCCGCAAAAATCTCAGGCTCTGGCCTCCTTCATCATCAGCAACATCATCATCACGAACAGCAATCCGAAAGCTGTTTATAACAAACTTTTTGTTTCCACATAAACATAAGAATTCCAAAGTAAGAATTTTAATAAGAAAATAAATATTCTTTTAGGAATAAGGAAAACTACGAAAAATTAAAATCGGTAATAAATTGGACAAATTTTTTTTTGTAAATCAGAGAGATTTATGACGGTGCTGATTTAGTTAATGGGTATATTTGCCAATTTACCACAAAGTAATCGGGCAAACTAGATCTCGATACAACCATTGTTGCCTAGCTAGCTTTAAGCGAAGGAAACATCGGTAATGCAAATACTTTGCGTTGTTTACTATATCGCGTCATAAACGCAACAAATCCGCCCGGCTAACTCTGCCAAATTCAGAAAAGAAATAAGAGTATTCTGCTAGAAATCTGCAACATGATCGCCACTGAGCTTGACTCGTTGCCATATCGCGCGGGGTTTTCAACTAATAACTATTATGCGCCCCAGGACCCATTCTGGTAGACGAGCTGGTCCTGTACTTCCTAATTTGAATGTGGTTGACTAGCTGTTTTTGTCGTATCAAAATCTGTCCATTTTGTATCTTACGACAGTCAGGCGCTAGGATGTGAGAATAATGTCCAATTGGGCAATAGATTTCACCTATTCAAAGCAGCTGATACAGTCTTGTTTGCTTTTCTATAGCGAATCACTTGTTCGCCGAACCAAAAATACGTCTACGGATATCAGCGTTTGTTATTCACTGTTGGTAACCTACTTGTGTTATGCTTTTCACACAACGGAGGTCGAATTCTTGTAAGTATCTAAAATTATCAATTCTAAGAGGCAAAGTTCCACTAGCGTACAATCTATAAATGGCGAAGGTTGGAGAAAGTCACTTTGTCTTATATAATTCACAAACTCACCTCGTCAGTGATATTCCTGAATTATCGATATAGTTGCCAAGATATGTAAGCCAGTCAACTACGTCCAGATCTTCACTTTACAACCGCAGATTTGGAGCAAGTGGTAGATGATTGTTTATAAGTGACTTACATTTAGAGAGTGCGTATTTCATACCGAAATAAGGAACAGCTACTGCTAATCCGTTCAAGATTGCTTGAGCAGTATCTCGATTGTTGAATAATACGACAATGTCGGCTGCATAGTCAAGACCGACTTCTCTACCGCCCGAGAGATCCTAGATACCTGCAACGTGAATGTATGAACGTGTTGTACATAACAGCAATGATTGCAAATTTGGTGGGCAAGCCACTTTTCGACAGGATATCGAAGAGGACATTGCGATCCACTGAGTCAACTGTCCCCTTGATGTCTTTAAAGGCGGCTATTTTCGACAGATATATCCACGTCATTGTTCAAGAATTTGCCTTATGGTAAACATTTTATCTATATAACGTTGTCCTGACTGGAATCCGGTTTGTTCTTCTCTAGTATGTGACTCACACGAAGCGCTAAGACGGCGTAAGTTAATCGATACATGTAACCCAGATACTAATGGAGTCAAGCTTGTACCACAATGGTTATCACGTGATTTACGATTATTTTTTGGAGATAATAATGATGGTCAACTCGCTCCAAGTAACCGACACGGTCTCCTCATGTCTTAAAGTACGCAAAAAATTTAAATTATGCTCCAGAAATTTTGTCGCCCCCATCGCTAAATAAGCTCGGAATCAAATCATTGGAGTCTACAGCTTTATGACGTTTAAGATTGCATTACGTATTTTTATTTCTGGTGGTTGTTTGAGATTAAAGTTCCTCGTGGTTTATACAGGCATACATTCAGGGATCGGGACTGCCGTAGGCACCCAAGCTAATTGGTCTTTGAAGTGTTCAGCTCATCTATGAAGACGACACCATATTTTCGTTGGTTAGATGGTTGTCACTATTATTTATAATTTCGCTAAAGTTTACTGTTTCTCTGACCTGGTGTGTGTGTGAATAAGTTGTAACAAAAGTTGGCTATTATCTGATGCGGATGCTTCTTCTATTTATTTGGTCTTTCGGGTGCAAAAGGATTCAAGATAGACATTTAGATTGAGCATAGGTTGGCGTCTTACAATTCTACCAGTATTATTGGAAGCCGAGCTTGTAGAATTGTCGCGCTGAGCTTCAGAGATCTCCATTTGTTTTGCAGAGGCACAATGAATATTTCTATGGGAGTCCATAGTGCTACATACAATTGTATCTGCATTGTGCACAAGGTATCTTATCTTCGTCGACAGTAAATTCGAATGTTTACCATCAAGACCAGTTAATTTTGATTGTAGGATATTTTTTACTTTTTGTTGAAAAAACGGTTGTTTGAGTTTGCGTACATCTGTTCGAGATTTATTCTTATTCATTTTTAAGGAAAATTTGAGTAAAAATCGACGTTGCATAAGTGCATTGTCAGAGTCGATTTAAGTGTTCCAAAACGAACGACAATCCTGGATGCAGCCGTCCAATTTATGATTAATTTCTACATTATCTATTTGAGTCTACTATTGTTCGAGGGCTAGAACACACCATGTAGCGCAATACTTTACACTACGTCTGAATTTCGTGCTGCTTGAGTATGATTCATGCTCAATACGGCTATCCAACAGTCATTCTCCATTATCGTTGCACATTGAGCTTAATGTGTATTTGCCACCTAGTCGAAATTCTGTGTCGCTTAAGCTCCAAACTTGAGCATTTATGTCACATTTAACTAATACTGCGACTGAAATTCTTCCTCTAATCATGACAGAGCTCAGGTCAGAGTAAAAGGTGTCCTTGCTGTCGTTTGTGCCGCAATCGATAGGAGCTCGTGCAGATACAACTAAAATGCAAAATTGATTAGGGTTTTTGGCCTTGCTTTTAATAGGTATATTTAAGTGTTCCGCACGAAGTCGGTATCAGTTATCTGGCTTTCCTAGTTATCGTTCAATTGAACATATAACTGTTTTATTTTATTGGTCGGGGAAGAGAAACACTGCAGTTTCATTTTAGTTGTGTATTATGCAGAAAAGTGTTGATTAATGTGGAACCAAAATGACAAGTTAACCTGAACAAAACATAAGTCTTATTTTGTCATGCACTCTGGCATTCCCTGGATGCTGCCTAAATATTAAATCATCGAATGTATTACATGGTAATCGTCCATATTTGGTTTATATATTCATACAGGTGACTTTGAGAGACATTTATTCTGAGGAATTTTTGAGCATATAATAGATATCTTGAACCTTTCTTTGTTTTCCGGTAATAAAAATTGAGCTACCATTCCTCTTTTAGTCCGGAAACAACGCTTATCCTGCATATGCAATATCGAGGCTGAAGTAAATTCGTAGTTATTTCTCACTTTTTAATTTATAAATAAATAAATATCTAATAATTATATATATATATATATATATATATATATATATATATATATATATATATATAATCTGTGTGAAATATAAATTATATGGGAGTTAAAGGGCAGTTCATCTGCTAGACCAGTTTCTTTCTTTTTTGACACTAATCAGAAGTTTGTAGAATTGTCTCGGTTATGAATTGTATTTGACGTCTGAATTATGCAACTGAAGTCACCGAATATATTGTAATTTATTGTGATAGATTAATATTATTCAAGCTAGGCTTCCATTCTGGTGTTGCCTTTGGCCTCAGGTTCCATCTAGACATCTCAATTCTTTTATTGTTAGACAAGCACATTTCAACCTGGATAAGTGATATTACTTTAAAGTAAAATTGCAATATTTGTTGATATATGTTCACAGAGGCACACGCATGAATAAATAATTAACTATTGCTAATCTCATTACAGTCACGTACTACAACTAATTTATTTCTCGGAAGAAATAATGTAGAATCAAGAGAAGGCTTATGGTAGATTAATAGGCTGTTTAATTTCGTAAATATTTATCAACGCAATTTATGTTTTCAGTTTCCATACGACACACACACACACACACATATATATATATATATATATATATATATATATATATATATATATATATATATTCGTAATCCTTTTGGAATTCGAGCTCCTATAAAATTTATAGTGCTGTTCCCATGTGCAAAATTATAATTAAATTTAGCCAAACACAAGATTGTTCATTTTCCACGTAATAACTTACAACTGCAAACAGTATCTGCGTTATAAAAGCAAAACAGAAACAGAAAGTTTAAACTATGAGATATTGAAAAAGATGTTAACATCCAACTAATAACGTGCATCACCATCAGTTCAGACTCAATTCCATGAACATTTTATTTATGGTTGAAAAAACGAAGATTGCAATCTGCCTATCCGCAACGCTTTATAAAATTTTAACTTATTTATGTTACTGCATGTTGTAAATATCTGAAAGTCAATATCGTGTGAACACACGTGCGAGGGTTCCATAATATGTTGCGCAATTGCAAACACGCAGTCAATATTCGATTTGGCACAGATGTTTAAATTGGCTTTTTTCATTCTTGTTATTAACCGTTTTTTTCTATTGTCCTACGTAAGTTGATCGACAATTTACGCCTGTCTATTGTTAAATATGATTTCAGGTCGATATTAACTGTTAGTATTCTTCAATTGCAATTTTTTTATAACTTGCGTGGTTAAGATGCATTAAATATTCGTGTTTGAACCGATTCTAAATTCTTGCTTGTAATGTAGGAGGGAGTATCCCTCTTTCATATAACTGTCTCCTGCATTAATCTGCTAACAATTGACTAAATCAATTGTTTGATAAGAACAGTAGACATCAAGTCATTTTTCGCCTTTCTAATTCAACTGATTTTAAAGTCCGAAATAACCAGTTTGTCATTTTTTAAAAACTGTTGCAGACCATTCTTAATTTGTATTAAAATGGCTGAAAACCACTGCTGCGTAAACAGAGCAGACCGGATTAATTTCTGACGAGTGACAATTTTTTAAGCCATGGTGAGCATATCTTTTAGAAGCACACCCAAGAAACGCCGAATATCTCCTTTTTATGTTCCTACATGAGATTTATGTTCTTTTTGGCTTCAATGAAACGTTTTAGCATGATTTGTGACTGTGATCTGTTTTTAGAAACTAAAATGTCGTTAAATTTGTTTCATATTTTGATAACTCATACTGATTTATACCTTTAATGGCGTACTAGTATGTATTAGGCGTTGCGAACCTAGTAACAAATTAGTTCAGTTGTGACCAGAAAGGTAAACCAAAGACAGCATTAACGGAAAGTATAATCTCATGCACATTCGTTTCGTGCTTACTGGCGACTCATCAGTAGGAGCCGGTTTTACGCCCTTTAACCAATATATATTTTGGTGAGGAATGTGTTCAGAAATAGTTGTAATTCTCAATTTCGGTGAACTATTGCCTACATTGATATCAATCATGTTGATACCATGTACCGACTCGGCATTCATAGTGTTAGTACCATGTATTTTTCGGTACTATAATGTTGGTATCAATTACTGACACAATAATCATAGTGTTAATATTCTTTACAGACTCGGTATATATATTATATAAAAGGGGTTAGCGTTGAAGTCGCATTGTCGAGACTTTATATGGTGTTAACTTCACTATTGCAGGTTTTCTTATTCGTCTAGGAGATTGCTTCGTCCTATTATTCCACATTCCTCATCCAAATATACAGTGGTTAAAGGGCATAATACCGGCTTCTACTGATGAGTCGTCATTAAGCACTAAACGAATGTGCATGAGATTATACTTGCCGGTCATGCTTTCTTTGGTTTATCGTTCTGGTCACAACTGTACTAATTTGTTACTAGGTTCGCAGCACCTAATACATACTTTTTTCAATTTAATGTTTGAACTGTAACATCAAGTTTCTGAAATGGAAACAATTGCATACAAAAATGTTACTTGAAAAGACGCCTTTATAATATTTTTTACGTGTTAATTTTGAATATTTCTTAGAAACTCCGACGAAAAAGCAACCGAATAAATATTTGGTATTATACGCAACTTTTCACGTATACGGGTTGGCGGTTTTGTCAGTGCATAAAATTGAGAAATAACCATGAAGAATATTAGTCTGATAGGCCAACCTTTTTGTGCATTTCACGTAATTCTTACATGCTTGGGGAAGACAATTAAATCGGTCTAAGTTTGTGTTAAACTGTCGTATCTATTGAGTCGGTATTAAATAAGGTATACATTTAGGTTAACACCTCAGCTCAAATTTAATTAGTTCAGCTAATGTACTTTCCAGACAAAAGAATTTTGTTTCATTACACAACATCCTATCCCGCTTTTGTTTATGGTCGGATTTGTCCATTATGGCAACGCCATTGTCTTTAATTGAACGTAGCTTTTTTAGGCCTGCATATCGGCCGATTTATTGAAGCACATTTAAAAATTTGTTTTGTTTACGCATGCTAACCTGCGCGTTTAAATTATTTTAAATTTGAGGCCTGATCAACTGAAGGTTTTTTGATACCGAATGATACCAACAAGAGCCATCTATCGCAAAAGGGAATTCATCGAGTAATGCACTATCAATGTGCTGAAATTATGACAATCATGCTTTTTGAAAACGAGTTAGGCAGTCAACATAAAGCAATCTAGTATTGCGTATAAATTCTGGTTAACAGCTACTTTAGTTGACCAGGTCTCACATCTAAATTCATATTTACTGTATGACGGTTTTCTGTCATTTAAGCATAAATTGTCAATGATTCGCGTCTGTCTTTCAAAACCTGACAAGTTGTTAAGTACAATTTTTAAAGATAACGAAAAGAATAAAGCGAATATATATATATATATATATATATATATATATATATATATATATAATGTCTATGCCTTTTAATATTACACAGTATATTTCTAATTATAGGAAGAATACACACAACAAAGTGGATAAAGGCCATTTTGTTATTAATGTTTCTACCTAATTAGAAATATATATATATATATATATATATATATATATATATATATATATAACGACTATCCTGAAAAATTGAAGGAGTTAATTTTTTAAATGAGACAGACGAGTGTAGGACAGGAAAAGAAGACAATTTACTAAAAATTTAATTTAACAGGAACATTGCTTGACAAAAAAGTTGAATGCAGAAGCGTCTTTCACACGCATGTTGAATAAGGTAACGCATTTGACTCAAGCGTTAATTCATAAAAAATGATCTCCAATATCGATGACACTAGAAACATTTTTAGACCTTTAGCAGGAAGAGAACATTCAAAAAATAGATTAATTTGTTAGTGTTTTCGATCATAATATTTCGATTAATCTTAACCACAAGAAACTTTATTTACACTTTCAGTATAAATCATTTTACAAATGAATAAATCAATGGTCGTTGAAATTGTATTATATTTGTCACATGTATGATTGATCTCGGTTTCGCGGTGGGCTTTTGATTTTGTTTCTGGTGTTTGTATTCCTGTTGCATGAAATCAAATAATTCATTCTGTATGACTTCATTGCTTAGTTGAACTCAACTCCTATGTGTAACGAATGGTTTCCTTCTGTTAAAATACAAATAATTTATTGCTGAGACTAATAATTGGTATTATTACTATTTTAATGTATATAAACCTCATTAGCAAATTATCTCAAAATGTTACATGAAATGCTCCCATTATAATAAGATATGGTTTCGTTTTTGTCAAATCTTTTTTTGAGATTGGCATCATCCATCTTAATTATCCTAATTACCTTACTTGCTTTTTATCTCCCATGATGACTTAAAGCAGACAAAACAATAAATTCATTAGTGCAAGAATAACATAAACGTGTAATTAATGAATTCATTTTCATTAAACATGGTGCATGTCATAATAATACAGTTTGGCGTGCAAAATGTCTTATTAAACATTAGCTCAAATTTAGTCCAACAAAACCATTTTTTAAGACAGAATACAATTCTCAATTGTTTTTAGAATAAGTAGTGTATATTATGATGATGATGATTAGTAGTAGTAGTATTGTTGATGTTCTTGTTTTTCTGTTATCGTTGTTGTTTTTTTGCTATTTTTGTCTTTAATAGTATTATTAATATTGTTAATATTTTATTATTATTATTATTATTATTATATATTATTATTATTAGTAGTAGTAGTAGTAGTAGTAGTAGTAATAGTAGTAAATACTTGTCATGCGAATGTTCGGCTATAATGAACGTCTGGTAATGTGATAAATGTGCTTATTGGTTCATTTGAAACTGTAAAATAGATTTAAAACGGTATTCTTTGGCTAATTTGATCCGTAGCCGATATAGTTAATCTGTAAATTGTGTAGCATACGGCATGGTGGCTCAACAGTTTGAGTGCAGTCTCTGAAACAAACGTGCTGATGTTTGAGCCCTGTCTGCAGCGAGTCCTATGTCTTCTTATCAAGCATACTGTCGGTCTTCCTTTATCTTGCGGAAACGTAGGAGATGATCGACAATAGCTGGCAGCGCCTCGGCACCTTTTTAGATCGATGCACTTGTTCCAATTGGTTTAAGGATTTGACAGATGAGTGTCAAGTGGAAGCACTCAATTGCAAAATGTCTTAGCCAAGCAATTCTATTTGTCTACATTCTGATGTGCTTTTTTTATGAAGTGCCGATTGCTTTGATGGGTACACTGTTTAAGAAAAAAACTGATAAATGCTGACCACCAAGTTACCGTGGAATGTATAGTGGCTTGCGTGAACCACAGAAGATCCATTTATTTGGGATATCGGCCACTTGATCATGCTGCATCTGAACCTTATTATTTAAGACAAAATTGAATTGGCGAAACTCTGTCAGAGTAAAACGGTAAGCAAGTTACAGTGAAGAGCCCGGGTTAATTCTTCCTAGTTGATCCAGGTTCTTCTATAATCCACCATGCAATTCACGTTGACTTCTACTTATACATGGATGTTGTGTGTTCTTTATTGACTTAGTTTAAGATTAATTCTGCTTAAACTGCCACTTTTTTGTAATTTATTTAGAAAGAATTCAGATAATTCCGTGTTAAGCATTATTATTCATGGTCTGTTACTTATTTATTGATTAATTATCTGGAACTGCTTTGTCATGAGTGTTTAACATTATTTCAAACAACGGAAATTACACATGGCTGTGATAATCAGTTCGTCTTGCGAAAATTAATTGGTTTATTTTCACTTTGTTATATATACCTTCTATATAATAACTTTTTGCTTTGTGACGTACTTTTGGCATCACCAATAAATTCTCCTCGTTAGACAAACAAATAACGCTCTATTAATTGAGTTGGCTCAGTCAGTGTTTGTTTATAATTTTAATTCTATTGCCCAGTCGAGCATTATTCTTCCAAGCATCACCAGAATGGTGAAAGAAACAGAGTGGAGACATTTTTACAGCTGAAAACAGCTGATGTCAGCCACATTCAAGCTGGGTAGTATAGCAAGCGTTCGTATACCAGAATAGAGTGCACGTACGCATCCCGTTCTTGGTTGAAGACCCTGCACAACTTGGCATCGAATCGTGTTCATTGGAGATCGTGTTGCAGATGGGCTATTTGTCTGTCCGTTGTGCAGTGTGGCAGAGATTCTCTCAGTACCATGTATTAATGTTTATATGACCTACTCCCTTTTTATCAAGGCACTACGGATATTCAGGTTAATGGGAATGACTTCGGTACGTGTCACGTAGAGCTGAGCAGAGCTACATCCATTATACCTCATTGTCTCACGACTAGTGTACATGAATAAAAGGTCGACTACACAATTCGTGTGTTGTTAAGGACAGAATATGTGAAACCGATTTAGACGATAGCAAGCGCTAGGCTTTACAGTGCATTTATATTTTCATCGCAAATCGATTTACGTCATTCAGTTTTCTCTCATAAACTTTTGATGGCCAACGACGGGCAATGCGCTTAAGTTTGCGTAACTGACGTCAGATTATCCTATGCTACAAGACAAATTAAACAACATTAAATTTTAATGCTTATATCAGTAAGTCAAAACACTACAATGAGCTGCGTCTTGAATAAGTTGTTCGTTGCAACTTTCTCACTTTCCAGCTCAATGAAGGGAATATTTAAATGAGCTGAATTTAAATTTTTATGCGTATTTCGTGTGTACCCCCACCACCAGTTACTTCATCATTCTATGGACGACCTGTCCTCATAGTCTATCTTCTATACTGCAGACCCTTATCGGTCAAATACATCCAGCTAGAACGACTTTCCCAGTCCCATTGAAGAATGAAAGACCTGATAATGGCTTTATTAATAGGATTTATAGACCGATACAAATTTAGCTTTCTTTAAACACAAACTCAACACAATGCAGAGCGGGCTATTAGTTTATGTATGAATCAATTACATGGTAGGTCGGTACTCAACTTCTTGATATTAATTCGACAACGATGCGTCTAGATCACACAAGCTTCTACGATTGACATCAATATATCTTGAATAAACGACTGGATTTATCTAGTTTGAAGTTTCCAAGCGCACTTCTGATTTTCTGCACTGCGTAGTGGCTCTTAATGCCTATGCCTCCACAACACTAATCAATTTTTCCTCGACTTCATTTGACAATATAAAGCGGAACAGATTTCGGCTTGACCACCATTGTAGTAGTCAATAAATGTGAATCCATTATCCTGATATAGCCAACCCATCCTCAGAGTCTCCTTTCCTTACGTCATGTCAATTTCAGTCTATTCAATCTGGCTAGAACCATAACCTCTGTCCCAATTAAGATAAAAAGTCACGATGACGGCTTTATTAATAGGATTTAGAGACTGATATTTATAAGACGTTGTCGGCCAATTCTTCATAAATTAATTCAATGAACGGTGTATACTAAAAACACAATAAAAAATTGGCATGTAAGTAAAAGGTTTACATATAAGAGCATTACAAATAGTTTCTAACTACGCCAATCTAATTAAACTGAAAATATGGGAATCGCTCAAATAGAAGTACACACACTATATAGCAACTAAGAAATTTACAAGTTGTAATATGTAATTACATGTATACTGCCCATAACTACAGCTGATCTTGATTGATTAGTTGAAGCTAATGGTTTAATATGATACTCATGATGTTCCATCTGAGTTAAAGTCTGACAATTAACATAATTTTAATATAATACTGAAAATGTGTTTCATGTCTTGGATTTAGTATCGTCCTTCTGAACTGAAAGCTGCCCTATTCGATTCCTAGCATCGGAAATATTTTCAACTACTGAGTAGAGTCATGCCTGGAAATAATCAGTCTAGTAGATGAGTTACGTTTTTTTTATTGCCGTGTTCGATTTCTAACACACACCAATACATACTCACAAATCAAAACTCAGTTAATTTCAAACAGTCGTGCGACTGCTGTAAATCAATCAAAGTTAATTTAAAATAAGAAAAGTTCTTGTTCTCGTAGTCTCCTGTTCCATGTTTTGTTTTTACGTACACTGTCCACATACTGATGCTGAACATTCCCGGACTTACTCCGAGTCCCTTTGTTTATGGTTCGTTCATAACACAAAATATTAACAAGAAACGAAACGACTGAAAATGATGTTGAATTTCGTTTAAACAGCTTCATCTATACTTCTTGGCAGATCTCAAAATAATTTCGGACTTTTGCTAGATAAGCGTGCGTAATATATATATATATATATATATATATATATATATATATATATATATATTCAGTAATATTAAGTAATGCAAATATTAAAGTTAGATACAACTACATGCGCGTATAGGTTCATTTAAGTGTAAGTAAATTGGTTTAATACCAATCCATTTTGTACACGTTTAAATTAATTTTTTATTCTTACTTTTAACCAAGGTTGCGATTTTGATATAAACACCTGTCCCATTATGTATACATTAGTCAATAAAAACTAAGTATTGTGTAGTGAACAACAGGAAATTCATCCGCGGCAATGTCTGCACTATACATGATGAGTTCCCAATAAAGACGAAACGGTCTACGTAGTGAATTGTCTTTTCCACACTATAAAATACTTATTTTATATTGACAAATGTATGTACATAATGGATCAGGTGTTTATATTAAGATAGCAACCTTGTTTATAAGTAATTATTCCTAATTTGTTAAATGAGGGGCGTGCAGATAGCATCACTGGTTTGGAAGGTGCAAGATAATGTAAATATACTAGTTGCAAATTTTCTCAAGCTTAAATGTTCAAAATAATAAAATAATAAGTAGGCTTAAGACAAAGTGTAATTAAAGGCCAGAAAAAGAAAATGTACACATTTCATCTTGAATGACGGATCATAGTTAAATTGTGAAGAAAGTTAACATAATGGTTAGTTAGTCAGTGTTACGCTCTATATGGGACCTAAGTTAATATTTATTAAGATACTAAGACATAAAAGACGACTTTGTGAAACAACCCTACATTTGATTAGGAGATGTTAACTTTTTTAGCCGCTTCTAGACTAATCTTAAACCAATGTCCCTACTCAGGTTTTGTTTACTAATTTCTTTCACTAGAGGGAATTTCATATTCCGATTCATGTAAATTTTGCTTCCTATAATTATAAATTGCTGTGTACAAAATCGAGCCTAATGAGTTGTTCGGCACTGGTTCATTCATTATGGCATCTAGTTTTAATTTTAATTGTTTCCATTCTCGTTCTTGTCAATCTATCACGACATTACGCATAGGAAACCCATCACTACTATATGACGTGCAACATTTTATCTTTTAATATATACATATTTGCATGCACCTGACCCATTAATTATTTACATATGTCGCTATAAACTAAGAATTGTATAGTGTAGAAAAGGCAATTCATCTTCGAACCTGGGTAGACCACCAGATTCCGAAGTAGACGAGCCCAAATTCTGGCCAGTACGTGATGGGTTCCCAATAAGGACGAAACCAGTCTACTGGATGAATTTCCTTTTCTACACTATACAATTCTTAGTTTATACTGACTTGTAAGTAATTGATTGGTTAGGTGCTTATATCAAGATGGAAACCATGATTATAGTAATTTTTATCACCGCCCGCGCACCCAATGTTCGTTTAATTATATTTTCACACATTCCTATGCTCAACTCTGCTTAATTTTATTGGGCACACTGTTTCATCCATATACAAGGTTACTGCCTTTGTGTGGAATTTCGTTCAGTTCTGGTGTGCCTAGTAGTTCAATTTTCTCCTCTCGGCTGGGAATTTCAGTGTTCAGGGAAAAGGATTTTATTTTAATACTACTGATTTCATTTGTCCGATTATTTTGGTGTCCAGTATTACTAGTAGCCTACGATCCTCCTTCATTCTATCAGGCTTTTATTTTTAAATTTAACTACGGCATTCATCGTCGTTGCTTCTATTTATTGAAGAGGCTACCCAATAACTTTAAATTTTTCTCGAGGTCTACCTATTTCGCTCTGCCTATGCATTTTGTGTGGTATCCGTAGGCTTCTATTTATTTCTTTAGCTATTAGCTTTGCGTGGAAATAGCTTTTTGACACTTCTCTAACTGGTTATTTCGTGTCCTTTGTATGATATTTTGATCCGCTTTACCTATTGTCATCTTCTCGATCCGTGCTTCTTGTCGCTTCAAACATCAAAATTAACATCGTTCTCACGTTGGTAATCAAATGAAAACCAAGAAGGGGCATAATTGAATGCTTTTAATTTGTGATGTTAAGTTTTCCTGGAACAAACTTGCCAATATCCACAATAAACTTCATCTTGGTTATTCAATTCAGCGAAAAGAATTCTATGTATATAGGCATGTTTACTTCGACATTTTTAGAAACTTCGCTTAAATTATCATTTACAATTTCACTCATTGCTGGTAAACACGTATTTTGCTCCTATATATAATCTAACAATGTGCTCAGAAGTCAGTACCCGTTATGCGTATTTTAGCATTGACCTGTCTGTCGTACTTTGATTTCCGCATATTTTCTGCAATGTCTCTTGTCATTAATAGCGTTCTATTTACAATTTTCACGCTTAGTAACCATTTGCACTTGCTGAGCTAGTTTAATATGTACATCTGTACATTCCTCCAGTCAAGGTATGTTTTAAGGACTAGGTCTGGATGTGCGCATGCATTATTTATAAGCCCAGTATTGCACATGCTTACTGTGGACTTTAATGACGTTGTAAGCAAATAATTAGTTTCCTTCTGTTGTAACAATTCTCCAGTCGGCAGATCTCAACCAAGTTGCATAATTTGATGCATTGTTTGATTAGATGCCATTTTTTATATAGCTTAAATTTCTTCTTAATCGTGTCTGGATTTTGTTATTTGTGTGTTATTTGTAGGGTTATATTGTCTCTATTGAGTTGGGTTATATCGCGTGTGTGTATGTGTGTGTGTTTGTATTCAGTTTATTTTGTTGCTTTGCGTTTATTTTGTATTTTGTCGTGGTGATTTGTTAGGACGTATTTGCTTGTTCTGATTTTCGTTGTTGTTTCATTTTGTCTTTTGTTGTCTCGTGTGGTGTTTTGTTTTGTTTTGTTTTGTTTTTATGTTCTCTCGTGTGAACTTGTCGATTTTTGTGTTGTTTCGTTCATTGCTTTGCTGCGTTGTCCTTTGAAGCATTGTTTTGTTCTTTGTGGTGTTACATTGTGCTTTTTTTCTTGTGTTCGGTGGTGTTGTTTTGTGTTGCGTCATTGTGCAATTGTGCTTTGGTGTGTCGTAATGTCTTGTTGTGATTTATTGCGAGGTCCCGTGATGTTCTATGGTTTGTTGGGTTGAGAAATGTTTTTCCTTGTTCTGTTGTGTAACGTTGTGCATTTTTATGCTTCGTCGTCATGTGTTGTGATTTTTCTTCTTTCTGTGCTATGTTTTGCTTTGTTTTTCCATGTTGTGAGGTATTGTGATGTATTTTTTTTTATTTCTGGCTTGTTGTTCTTTATTTCGTGTGTGTGTGTGTTGTTTTATTTTTGGTGTGGGCGCATTGTCGTTTTGACTTGTGTAGTGTTGTTTTTTGTTTTTTCTTTTATGTCTTTCTTTTACTGTGTGGCGTTGTGTTGTGTATTTGTGCACATTTTTGTGCTTGTTGTTCTTGTGTGAATTTTCTAAATTGTTATGTCGTTCAGTGTGGTATTGTAATGTAACGAGTTTTTATTCTGTATTGTTTTGTTATGACTTGCTCTCTTTGGGTGCATGGTTTTGTTCGTTGTTTTTCTTTTTGGCTTGTTTGGTTCTCGCTTGTTTTGATGCTTTTTGTTAAAAAATTAATTTTGCGGTGTTGTATTGTGTTCTGTGGCTCTGAGTTGCGCTTTGTTGTATTATGCTCTCTTTTTTTGTTTTTCTTTATTTTATTTTGGGTTATGTGACGTTATTTTGTGCTGTGTTATTTTTTCTTGTGTTGCTGTGATTTACTCTGTTTTGTTGTTTTCCACTTTTAGCGTTGAGTCGTTTTGTATTGTGAATGATAGTGGATTTGATATGTTGTTCGACGGATAGTTAAATACACAGGGATTCGTATTTACTTGAAGCTCGAAAATGTGATTTAAAGAACTGTTACCACTACCTGCACAATCAATGATTGTTTAATTGTATTACTCATATATATATATATATATATATATATATATATATATATATAGCGAAAACAACAAATAGTTAATGTCTGTGACTGCATAGAAATTGTGCAACCACCATTTCCAGTCAAGAATAATGTATGCGAGCCTACTAAATGTGAGAGCCGCATATATAATTTTGCTTTTCATATATATTATGCGTTGCATTTTGATCCTCGTTGGTTAGTTTGACGTCGTTATCTGATGAAAATCATGGAAGGTCGAAGCGCGTCAGCAAGTGTGACTGACGGTAGTTTTGCTATGTTTTTCGACAATTGGTTAAATACAATTGGATTGGTGTTTAGATCAAGTTCGAAAACTTGGTTTAAATAATTGTTACTACCGTCCGCACGATAAATGATTGGTTAATTTTATCAACAATACATACGTGATGAATGCTGCAATAAGGTAATGTTCTTGACTGCACAGAAATTATGCAGCCGACATTTCCAGTCAAGTTCAATTTATGCGAGACTGCTAGAGGTGAGATCTGCATGTCATATATATATATATATATATATATATATATATATATATATAATATATGCATTGAGGTTTAATATTCGCTAGTAATTTTGACGTCCCACTCTGATGATGATCTGAAATTATTTAAATGCGTCAGTATTTGTGACTGACGGTAGTTGTGCCGTGTTGTTCGACGACAGGTTAAGTACAACGCGGTTGTTGTTTACTTCAGAGTCGCAAACTTGAGCTAAAGAATTGTTACCACTTCCCGCGCAGTCAATGATTGTTTGATTGTCTTGCGATATTTTTTGTGGTGCTGATAGGATTTGTGTTGAGTCGTGCTTTGTGTTATGCATTTTGGTTTTATGTGGTGTTGTGTTGTGTTTTTTTGCATATTTCTATATTGTTTGTCTCTGGATTATGATTTGTTATCCTAATTTTGTCGTTTGGCGTCATTCTTCGATGTTTTATGTCGTTTCCTGTTTAATAATTGAAATGTATGTCGAATCCAATTTAGCACAACTATTGGGTAAGAAATCTTTAGCTTCGGGAGGATAAATTCGACAATCTAAGTGAATTAATTAGTAGTAGACGTTAAATCCAGAATTCATACTTGAAATTTTCAGTAAAGCAAGATTCCAGCTTACAACCATTGTATTTTTCTTTTAAACCGATATTATGATTTTATATACATATACTAATATGTATATAATCAGTAACCAACAACCCTCAGGCAGATTGTACATATGTTACATTATATATGTATTTATGTGTTGCGTTAGTTCTTGTTTATATTTTATATGCATTTGGCATATCACAGATTTATTTCCATAAAAATTTATAATTCTATTCAAAGATTTCCGCTTCTACTTCCATAGCTCTGTCCAATTATTGGTGTAAGTTTGACAATAAATCAACTATTCACAGAATAATTCAGTCAATAAATTTTGTCCGTCTTCTATCGCTTAAATCAACGTCAAACAGTAAATGTTTGATTCAATTTCAGGTTTTGTCCGTAATATCTTATTTTCTACGTGCGTTCTTTTACTCTTATTGGAATAGAATAGAATAGCATAGAGTAGAGTAGAATAGAATAGAATAGAATGAGGTTGAATAGAAAAGAATAGAATAGAACACTAAAATGTATAAATTTAAAAATAATAAAGTTCGTCATCAGATAAAAGAATAGAATAGATTAGAATAGAAACAAAGTGTAAAGGATAGAATAGATTATATTTGAACAGTCTAAATTGGAATAGCATAAATTTGAAAAAAAATTCAATAGATTAGAGTATTGTAGAATTGAATAGAATATTGGTAGAATAGTATTGCATGGAGCAGAATAAATCATCATAAATAGAGTAGAATAGAAATTGATAGTATAAATTAAAATTAAGTGAATAGATTAAAGCAGAAAGGAATGAAATAATTTGGAAACGAAAAGAATAGAGAAGGCAATAAGGACCTGGAATGGAATGCATTTACGCAGAGCAGAATAGAACGAAGTAGAATTTAATAGATTATTACAGATGAATGAATTACAGAATTTTATAGAAATGAATAGAATAGATTAATATAAATCTGAAAATATTAGGATAAAGAATAATGAGATAGAATGGAATAGAATAGAATCGAACAAAATAGAGTTGTATGAAGTTGAATCGAACAAAATATGTAATAGTAGACAAGGATTGAATGAAATTGTGTGGTATGGAGTATAATAGAGTAGAGTTAATAGACTATAATAAAAGATAAAGAAATAGAATTGAATAGCATAAAGTAGCTGGGAAGTCAAGAGTTGAGAAGGGAAAGTAAGATTATATAGGAGCAAAGAGTGTAAGAGATGCGATGAGAAAACAGAATACAAGTGAAGAGGAAAA
This sequence comes from Eudiplozoon nipponicum, assembly GCA_029291075.1. Taxonomy (NCBI): domain Eukaryota; kingdom Metazoa; phylum Platyhelminthes; class Monogenea; order Mazocraeidea; family Diplozoidae; genus Eudiplozoon; species Eudiplozoon nipponicum. The sequence continues at coordinate 49,158 of JAQBSW010003908.1, read as the reverse complement.
ATGGATTATTATTATTATTGAATAGATTATATTTGAATTTAATTGTGCTGAACATTTTATAATATGTAACATAATATATAATATGATATAGTATAATTAAATATAATATGGTAGAATATAGTATAATATAATATAATAGGTTAGACTAAAATAGAGTAGAATAGATTAGGGTAAATTAGAAGAGTATTGTTTTAGAATAAAACTATTCGAATTTTTTTAATGCAATTATATTATATATCACACTAAAGATTCAAAGTTTATAACTGACCTATTAATAAAAATATCATTCTTTTAAAAGGTTGCATGAAGTGATCCATTCATGAAAATATCGGTCACTCAACCAATATAAACGCCAAATTATGCTATCGTTATTATTTATGATTTTATGAAGCAGATATTTGGGTTTTAAGCAGTTGCTTTTATTCACATCACAATTTTAGACAAGAAAGTTATAACAGGTCAAAATTTTTCTCCAGTAACAATTTTTATTGAATTATTTGTTAATTCATCGTCAAAATTTAGAAACGCGATGAGATGATTAATTATGTTTGTTTGCTTGATTTGACATAAGTACAAAGGATATTTCACACAGTTTTTAAATGCACTAGCATAAGCGGACTCATGCAGTATTTAAATTTTTTTTTAGATAATACCAGAATTTCTTACGTTCATACGGTGTTGGCGAGAGTGACACAACTAATTACTTCGGAAATTTAGAATCTTTTCTTTCTGCCTTTCAAAAACGACAATGAACTACAAACCGCTAAGGATATCAATGAATCGCTTTTAAATTTGTTCGCGCGCCTCTCATCGTGCTTCTGCATTAGAAATCTATTTAGTATATACTTGGCTGTTGCGTAATGATTGTCTGAATCGATACCTCAAAATGTTATCTTCGTGGCCGCGGAGAAATAGTGTGGGCGACATTTTCAGTCAAGTCCAACATCTACGAGACAATAAATCGACGACCTAGTACTTTTTTAAATCCAGTGCACAACTGTGAATGGTTTTCGTGATTATAAGGCGGTGAAGCAATGCTTTTCTAATGCCGATGTATTGCTGTTCTGCCTGTCTGTCGTGTAAGACTTCTAGAGTTAATAGCCGTATATCTGACGTGCTATAACTTCTACATGCATTGTAGTTTTAACCTCATTAGTCAATTTGTCGTCGTACTCTGCTGATGAACATGAAATGTCAAAACACGACATTACAAGCAACTGACCTTAGTTGTCCTTCAGAAATCAATCTTTGCTTTCTGAAGCAAAATTATTTTTTCAGTTACCAAGTAATTCACGACGTTTGCTCGTTTCCTAAATACGGGATGGCTGACATAAAATTTCTAAATGATATCAGAGTGGTTGGTTTAAAGTAAAACCACAGCGAACAGATTAGATGATAACAAAAATTGTTAAAGTCATAACATCAAAAGTAACAAAGTAGTTTATACAAGACCAGAAGGATGTGCGAAAATCTACATGAACAAAACATACAATCTCAGTTTACTTGGTCACCTACTTTTACATTAATTATTTTTCTAGATTTTCCATCCTTAATGAAGCGGACAAAATATAATTTCTAATATCACCATTTTTAACGTGTTGTAAATTTCTAAACCGTTTGGCTAATCAAGAAAACGTAATTTACAAACCGGTGTATAGCACGATATTGTTTCATACTTCCTAGCGATCTCAACACGACTTCCTACGGTATCTCGTTAATCGAAATTCGTGCATTTGCAGGCTCCGAAACATAAACACCATTTAAATCTGCTCCCGAGCAAATGTTAACTACTAACGTTTTCAGTATGTTTCTTATTAATTCGAGCCGATTGAGGTTTTTTCAAGAAACAATGATCAACCTGTTAAGCACAAAAATCTGATCACCAGCAAATTTGCTACGTTTCTCTTTACAAATTAACTTTCTAATATCTTCAAAGGCTATACAATTTAACAATAATTCATTGCGCGGGTGGTGGTAACAATTCTTTAAATCAAGTTTGCGAGCTTGAAGTAAACACCAATCCCATTGTATTTAACCAGTCGTCGAACAACACAACAAAACTACCGCCAGCCGCAACGCACTGACGCGTTTCGACCTTCCATGATCATCATCAGAGTACGACGGCAAACTGACTATCGAGGATCAAACCGCATTGAATATATATGGGAATCAAATTTAGATATGCGGCTCTTACCTCTTCAAGCTCGTAAACTTGATTTAAAGAATCTTCAAAGGCTATTTGATAGGATAACTGATTTTGCCATGTATTGGACTTTTTTCACAACTCAAATTTAACAAATTCAATTGTTAAAAACGCGGAATATAGAATAAATAAAGCACATCACAATGCCGGCAAAAGAAGTAGAATTAGCAGCCCTCAAGTTAAATAAAGCCATTCTTAAAATCATGTCACTGCGGATGACTCATGTGCAGTTAAGTCATATATATATATATATATATATATATATATATATATATATATATATAATTCCTGATCATTCCATTCTTGAATTCAACGATTTTAGAAAATTCTCGGACACTCAGTCTAATGGTGATGCCGTAACAGAAACAGAATATCAATCGGAGCCTTTTTGGGCCTAATGTTTTCTGAGACTATTAATCGGCAATTCCCGATCAGTTGAGATTGACAATTGGAATTTCTTTGAAAATATAACATTAAATTATGCTTTTTCGGTATTTTAAGACTGTATAGGTCTGATTAAAGTTATTTTTCTCAGAATCTAAAATTGGATTGAGAGTTCGACGCGTTTCCACGTTTGCTTCGGGCCTTATTAACGACAATTGTTAGTCGGTCCTACTGACTGTGTTACCATAAAATATTATTCCCACTTAAAACCAGACTATGATGCTCCATTTGATTACCACCACGGTAACTTATCGTATGCCTTGAAAATAAAAACTCCAGAGAAAGTGAGCACCAAAGCGACTAGTGAGGCTGCCACTCTGATGCCAGAGCAATATTCCTAGCCATCGTAAACACAGTGGACTGCTTCATGAGTTTAGAGGATCTTGAAGTGAGCCAGTGATAAGTTGCTAAACTATCTTACGATTGTACGACCCCATTCTTTGTTGGAGTCCATTTTTTAGGAGATTGATCGTCGTTTGTGTGTGTGTGTGCGCGTATAACCAGTTGATACAAAATTTGAATTAGCATGGAATGGTAGCATGGCGGATCTTCGTCACACCGTTGAATTTCTGGTGTGTCTCGAGTTAAAAATAAACTATTTTTAAATTTTTGTTAAAATCGGTTTCACGTAGAGGTGTTAAATATTTATACCCTTGCGATTCTGTCCAGAAGGAAATCTCAGCCATGAACTAATAGACAAATATTTAGACTTTATTACTATAGCTTTATTTACCGCAACTTCAGAACCTTCTATCACTTATCTTGTCGAATCTGTTAAGATTAAAGTGAATCTAATAACGAGGATAACTTTATCAACGTTAATAAAGTTAATTATGTATATATCCTTAACTATCTCCGGCCTCGAAAGTGCAACTGAATCATGGGTTCTGGTAAATATTGCAGCACGGGAGTAGTTACATATTGTATTATTTTGAGTATTGGACTTAATTGAAAAAACAAGAATGCGCATCCCAAGTCCCAGAACTGATATCTCTGTGCATTCCTTCCGGAAACATTATCTTTACTTATATTTGTGTCATTGTCGCAAGCTATTCTGGTCAAAATTCAATAGAAAATCTTCTTTACGTATAATTGTGTATGCACCGTTCTGAGGCCAATTAGTCGAAAACGGTGTTCTTAATAAGCTGTTATGTAACTTAATTCAGAATTTCGATACAAATTCAGAGGTGTTAATAACAATAAAATTAATATTTAAGTTTGACAACCTTACCGTGTGCCGTTTTGCTGAACCGATTCCATTAAATTAATTTTATGCTCGATTTGGCTAACCGACGACTGCATGAGACCACTTTACTTTCAGAATGCTTTTCCTTTAGAGAAATATTTTTATCATATTTTCGATGCCAAAATTGCACATTTCACCTATCTGGCTTTTTAAAATTGTTTCTTAAACTTTTCTCGAGCAATTAAATCTCAGTTTCAGTTATTACTCAATTATAAAGCCCAATTTTAGCCTGTTCATGTCTTATTTGTTAGTCAGAAAGCCTAACTAATCAAACGTTTTTCTACGATTTAGAATCTACAATTCACACAACATGAATTTGTCTGTTAACCAGCCTGGTTTGTCTGTTTCTCTTCAATGCCAAGGGTTTTCTACTATTTGTGATTTATTTATTATTATTCTTCGTTACACCTTTGCTTTAAAATTTATTCTTTTATTGCCTTGTGCTCATTATTTCTTTTCTGTAGTATCTCTGAATGAATGGAGTCTCATTCTATACGGAACCAATGAACCGCCTCCCCAACCACCACCCTCAAGAGCACAAGACAAATTATCAACATCCACATCTGTATCTGTTGGAAGCAGCTCGTCAACTACATACGTGGCTTCTTCAAACACACCTGTTTCATCGTCCATCAAAGTATTGCTTAGTGGAAGTTCAACATCTCCGGATGATCAACAACAAATTAACTCCAGTAGTAGTAGTAGTAGCAGTTCAGTCAACAATGCTGGTAGTGATGATGCAATTTCTGGTGATAGTAATGCTAGTCATCTGCACATTGGCAACAGTTCTCCCGTTGACACTTTCCTCAATCTTTCTGACTTTGCTAAAACAACGAAAGCGTCCGAAATGAATGGCATTGATGTCGATTCCGTCTCTGTTTCTAATGATAGAGATAAGGCGGAATTGTTGTTGCTGCAGGGTGTCGATCCGAAGTCTGACGCTGTCGTCGAGACGGAACCAGTTTTTGTCGTCATCGGTGGGTTGACTGAAAACAATATTGATCAAGAGAGCGTCGATGGCACGGGTGTGGGAATCGGGCTACCTGGAAATAGCTTCTCCGATTCAAATAATTTGTCGAATGCAACCGCTGCTATTCTTTGGGCATCGGGCGCTATTGCCAATCAACCGAGGGCTACTGTACCTGCGCTTGGAGATACAAATGGACGTGGGCACCAGAGTGGCTCACATAATGCAGAAGCATACGATCTTATCGCATCTGACTTACCCAACACGCTGCCATTACTGCAAAACGGGGTAAGACAATTTATTGTTAAAAACTTTCTCAGTCACGTACAATGTATTCAAAGCTACTAGAGGTGAGAGCAGCACATCTAATTTTAGTTCTCATATATATGCAATGTGGTTTGATCCTCGCTAGTCAGTTTGCCGTTGTACTCTGATTATGATCATGGAAGGTCAAAACGCGTCATTACGTTGCGACTGACGGTAGTTTTGTTATGTTGTTCGACGACTGGTTAAATACAATGGGATTGGTGTATACTTCAAGCTCACAAACTTGATTTAAAGAATCGTTACCACCACCCGCGCAATCAATTATTGTTTAATTTTATTGTCTATATGTATGTGTGTGGCGAAAGCTACAAACAGCTAATGTTCGTGACTGCATAGAAATTGTGCAGCCGACATTTCCAGTCACGTACAATATATGCAAGACTACTAGAGTTGAGAGTCGCATATCTAATTTTTCTTTCCATATTTATGCAATGTGGTTTGATCCTCGTTAGTCAGTTTATCGTTGTACTCTGATGATGATCATGGAAGGTCGAAACGCGTCAGTGCGTTGCGGCTGGCGGTAGTTTTGCTATGTTGCTCGACGACTGGCTAAATAAAATGGGATTGGTGTTTACTTCGAGCTCGCAAACTTGATTTATAGAATTGTTACCACCACCCGCGCAATCAATTATTGTTTGAACTTTCTCAGAGTTTTAAAATTATGTGCTGCGTTTTTGTGAATGCTAAATAACACCAAACAGAATAAAGCTAATTTTATGTGTCGATTCTAATAGTATCTAATGAAGAACAAGGACAACCGACGGCACATAATTTCGACTCCCGAATATTTATGAAGTCTTAATAGTTGGCATTTGTTTGATTCTCACTAAGAATGAGAAATATAGTATTTTTCACAGGTCACATATAGTTACGAGCATAACTGGAATTCAGCTTGTTTTCGTCAAAACACAAATCAGGTAACTTTGATAAAGAAAGTTTCGCAATTTTTTAAACAATTCATTAATATACACATTTCCTGCTTTGAGAAACCAACATAATCCGCCTAATCTGTATGGTGATCGTTGTAATGTGCGTGTGTCTTTTACGGAAACGTTCCTCCCTGTGTCGGTTATTTTGAGTCTAAAATGCTGTTGTATTTGTTTTTTAATAACTGACCGGTCTTACCAACAATGCTCAATGAGCAGCAATTGCATTTGCATAAGAATACAATAATAGGCTGTTTGATTAACTGTGTTTTTTAGTAAAAATTATACGCCTTGTGGACGGCATTCGAACAATAATCGATTGATTTTAATTGATCGAGTAAATATATTGGATGATGCGTTCATGATAACGCAGCCGATACTACTAGCCAGAGCCTGCCGGACATCTGGCCGCGAATTACTGTGGCCTTGGGTTCGATAAATTTCCAATTTTGTCTTAGTTTCTTTCGCATCGACTCGTTCAATACAACAGGATTGGTGCCTACTTCAAACTAGGTTTTAAAAAAATTGTTTCCTTTTTATTTGGCATTAATTAAAATATGGCCCGAATTTCCGTGGCCGGGATTTGAAGCAGGATATATTAGGCTCAAATAGTATATATATATATACTATTGCGTTTATGCGGATTCGTGTGCAGGTGGTCACTTACACTTAAGCAAACAAGCAATTGCACCCATGCCTGCACAATTGTCTGTGATTGTGGTACGTGCTCTCAATAAATCACCTTATTCCAATTATTTATGATATTGTAGTGTTTAAAATCTATATTGTATACACGTTTAATGCAAACATTAATGCGTAAAAGTCAATTAACTTCTTGCTGAGGTGTTAGAAACTATAATGGATATCCATTTCCAAAAACGTATCATAAAATTTGACGACACTAATTATTCTATTGCGTCATGTTGATACAAAATGTTTAAATGAATTTTTAACGGGTTCACGATAGACGACGGCTGATTGCCAAAAGAATAATAGCAAGTAAATGAAAATAACTGAAAATAAAAGTTAGGCTGAGAAACAATAATTAGTCAAATAAATTTCAGAGCCCAATTAAGAATGCTGAAATAAATTACCTGAAAATACTTTTAAAAATACATTAAAGAATGGATTAAATGGAAGCAAGGAAAGAACAGAAACACAATCGAAATGCTCGCAAAGAAACGGACCATTTATTTATAATAGAAGCATGTATAATAAAACAATTGAAACAAGATGAAACAACTCACAGAGTACAATTATATATATATATATATTTGCTGGTAAAATAAATAGTTTAGTTCGTGATTTTTGTATCCTACGCGCAGCTGTGAAATTCTTTTATGTATCATCAGTTTTTTATCGTTAATGTACTGCTGTCTATATATATATATATATATATATATATATATATATATATATATATATATATAAAAGAATAACAAAATTTCAAATATCACTCTGAAACACAATAAGAATGACACCAACAGATACACACACAGGCATAGATGCTACGCTCCCATAAACCACCTCGTAATAAACAGTGAAAATGATAAAAAAACAGACCAGTTGTCATTTAATATAATTGAACGACCGTTGATTGCGCGGGCGCTTATAACAATTGTGTAAATCAAGTTTGCCATTTTGACATAAAAACCATTCCCTTTGCATGCATGCACAAGTCAGTATAACCTAAGCACTTTATAATGTAGAAAAGGCAATTTGTCCGGTAGGCCGTTTTCAAATACTGTCAGAAATTTGCTCTAAACGATGCTCGAACGTGGGCACGGCGGATTTGGCATCTGGTGCCCTAACAACTGCGCCACCCATCCGCACGATACACTCAATTTTATTTATATATTACTCGCGTTATTCACGTAATCAAATAAAAATCCAGAACGTGCATAACTGAATGATTGTCATGTGTAATTGAGTATATTCGAAATAGTTATCCACAATTAACACACTGTTGTTAAATAAATTTTCTCTCCCCAATAAAAAGATAATACGGTCTCAAATTTGAAGGCAATAAATATTATAGAGACACACACACACATATATATATATATATATATATATATATAATCTGTATAAAATAAACGTATATTTATTCAAATATACTCATTAGGAAAGAGAGGAGATAAAATCTGCGACTGATACCTTTATTGACTTTTAGACGGCTGGTGGAATTTACGAATTTTTGCGTTAAAACTGAGTTGATAAGTATCGCGTTGATGGGAGGTGTTGAGTGAAATAAGTTGAAAGGAGATTATATGCCTCTTCTCAAGAAGCCTGAAGTGTTATTTACGCTTGAACAAATGACGACGTTTCTTTTATTCAACAGCCAGGTGGGCAGATTAATAAACAATGTGTTTTTTCTTAGATTATTTCCCCCTTATATTTCACGAATATCTTGCTCACGGTAACAGGAGTGATATCATTATCATCATAAATTTAGATGCTGAACATGAGTTTTACGAGAAATAGACGTATAACTCTCTTCAGAATTTTCATGTCTTAATGTCCTGATACGATTTCATCGTTGTGTGCACTTCTTTTTCATGAAAACATCTATGGCATTTAAAGAATTGCTACCACCACCCGCGCACTAATTGATTGTTTAATTCTATTATCTATGGCTTGCGTCTGCCACAGTCTGAATTTGGCGAATCTGTTCTTGCTTACATGTAAAGAGGCAAACTCGTTTTCTGACGTCAAATTGGCCGTGTGCTAGTGGCCGTTGGGCTCGACAAGCTCGGTTATCAAGCTTTCTCAAAGGAGGAAGGCGCTTAATATAAACTCCCAACGGTCAGATGTGTATATCGAACGATCAAATAGCCTTCAGAAGACAACCTCGAAGTGAAATCAACTTCTTGCTGTCTGGCAGATCACAAACGATTTTTAAATGCATGAGAAGTGGCCTCGAATCATAGGTAGTGTTATAGAGGACACCGCGTGCACAGTATTCCAACGGCACTTTATGGTTTCGCTAATAAAGCCGACCTTTAACAATTTTCTGTTTAATTTGTATATTCGGTCAATTTACGTGGATTTTGAACGAGCAGAGCAATTAAACCTCGGGACTACGCCAGCCAAGTTAAAAAGCTGGTCTCTTATTGAAATCAGATTATTTTACATAATTGTTACCATGCTCGAAATACTGCATTATTCTCATTGGTTTTTTGCTTGGAATTGTAACCTATATAAATCCAATCGATAAAGCATCAAACATAAGAAGCACGGAGGAAGAGTTGGTCAAAATTGTGTCAGAGTGAAGCCAAGCTAAAGGTGCTCGCATCTTCAGATTTTCTTGATTCGGCGCTGGCATTTTTTACTGGCTTAAATAACTTAAACGACTTCGTATCCTTGGATTATAACACGCATGTAAAAGGTTTTGTTGTTAGCAGTAATGAAACTAACTTGTGAATTTCAAGTACGAAGGAATTTTTTTTAAATCAGCTGACGGTCGTTTCCTGCTAATGAGTAAAATAACGTGATTCAGATACCTGTTTACTGGAATCAGGTAAATTCAATTCGGCGTAATCTAATTCTAAACATTTAAAAAAACGATCATTATGGCTAATTTTGACCAAAATCCCAAAATTGTGGGTCAATTATTCGTCGACGAATTCGTCTTCCCAAATTCCATAGCGAAACTAGACCATTCAGCTTTTGTCGAGATTTAAAGACATATTAGCGTTGTTAAAATTACCTTTTGAAATGTATGCAAACTATTCTAAACCCACCTTCCATTTCTCTAATGGGTAAACCTACGATGTTATAGTCAAGTATTTGTCAGTCCTCTGTTCGGCTGAGACGCGGGAGAAATATGGGTGTAACTGCAACCGCCTAGATGGCGTTTTATATTTGGTTTAGGCCACTGCTAGCTAAGCCTCAGTTTTAAATTATACGAGGAAGAATTTGCGAGCCGAATAGTTTTATCACGCCGTCTTTTATCGTATCATCATCATTTCTTCTGGCTAAGAAACGCCGATTGTGCTGCCTAGGGCATTGCTTGGAAGGTCATCTTAACATCCTGCTTAACAGTCAACGAATGGCTGGTACAATAGCAGTTTTAGACCAGTAATCTCGTGTCCGAATAATATTACTTGCGATATCAGTTACTTTATCATGCAGCACGGTATCCTTCGTAACCACGAGACAATGTGGTGTACAAATATCTGTAGAACATTTACGAAAAATAGCGTACAAAGATGTTTCCTGGTCTACTTTGCCTAATTGGCGTAGGTTATTTGAAACTCACTGCACGGGAGATCTAGATCTTTGTCAATGTATGCGTTAAATATGTTTTATGTGCGATAATTTGAATAAAACATAGTTAGCTGCAAAATTACCTAATCTGCGTTTTGTCTAACATAGGCTGAATTCCTGTCGTTTTCCTTAAATCATGTTCGCGAGGTTGAAGCAAACACCAATCCCACTATATTTAACCAGTCGTCGAACAGTGTAGCAAAACTACCACCAGTCGCTCACACTGACGTGTTTCGGCCTTCCATAATCATGATCTGAATTAAACGGCAGATTGACTAGCGAGGATCAAATCGCAATGCATATATATGGAAAGCAAAATTAGATATGCGGCTCTCCCCTCCAGTAGTTTCGCCTACATTTTACTTGACTGTAAATGTCGGCTGCACAATTTCTATGCAGTCACAAACATTAATGTTTGGCAGCTTTCGCCACATATACATATATAGGCAATACAATTTAACAATTTATTGATTGCGCGGGTGGTGGTAACAATTCCTTAAATCAAGTTTTCCAGCTAGAGGTAAGCATGAATCGAATTGTATTTAACCAATCGTCGAACTACATGGCAAAACTGCCGTCAGTTCACTCACTGACGCGTTTCGAACTTCCATGATCGTCATCAAAATACGACTGCAAATTGACTAGCGAGAATCGTATATGGAAGGCAAAATTATTTGTTGTGCTTCTTGAAGATATTTCCGTGGCGGCCTTCTTCAGCTTACCCATCATCACAAGTTTTAAGTGTCAGTCAAAACACAGATCTGTTAATTTTGAAAAATCTAGTTTCGCAACTTTTACTGTCTTTTAAGGTAGCTGCATAATTGATATTTCTACAAACAACGTGTGAATTGAACCAGACATACGATATTAGGAGAATTTCGTCCCGAACTATGCTTGAATTCAGATAGCATCAACTATTTAATCTACATACCGAGATATGAAATTTAAGCCAGTACCACCAAACTGAAAATCAAGTATTCTACTGATTGCAGCCAGTCTAAAGTTTATTGTCAGTCGATAAAATTTTAGCAGATAACACCAAATTTTCGCCCATATGTACTATAATTTAATGAGTTAATTAATATTTTCCTTGACCTTGCTCATATGCAATCGTGACAAATAATACGGGAAGTTTTTTGTAGTCAATATTGTTATAGAAAATCAATAAGCAATGGCAGCAATGACCTTTAATTACCATACAGATGGATTATTTATGGAAATTGAAATGCAAAAAAAAGAAAATTTTCATTTTCATATATTGAAATAATTAGATGTGTTTGATAATTTTGAAAGAGTATCTTTTACTTTATAAACTTAATGTCTTTTGTGGGTCGTGAAAGTTAGTGAGCAAAAAAAAGTGTTATTTGCACAAGTTGAGGTTCGGTTGCTCAAATCGAATGTCTTTGGCGACCTGGTGGGTTTTCTAGTGGACAATCTAATAGCGTATTTTTTATTGAAGAATCTATAGTGGCTGCTCAAACCGCTATTATCAAATTAGCTCGAGCATTCTCATTTCAATGCCAATTTTTTGCCTTTCTCTCAGGCTTGTGTTGGTTTTCCTTTGGTTAAATTGATATGCTTGATCAAAATGGCTGCGACCTCGATATCACAGACTTATCATGTTCTTGATTGCTAAAAAATAACACACGTTTTTTTATTAGTCATTGTATATTTGTTGTGAGCTCCTACCATAAAGTAAAGATTATGGTTTTTGTGGTTGCCTAACTAGTAACAATTTATTTCCCATATAAGCTCGAGAGTGTGACTATCAGCATGATGGAATTGTATGATCTCGTGTACACATGCGTTCTGTGCTAACTGGCATCTCATCGGGAGGAGCTGGCACTGTACTCAAAAAACCACTTTTAATGCTGAATCCTACAAATGAGTTGTCGATAGGCATAAAAATCATGTGCACATTAGATTACAAATTTTTCTCACAATTACCTTGGCATGTATTTTTGGACCTCTTTAAACTAATTTGCGACTAATGCGAAAATACAAAATGTTTAGTTTTTTGCACTTTTGAGTAAATATTTTATGCTTATTTGAATGCTACCATGAATTCAATGGGGGCCAGCCAGACTATAAAGCAGGTGTTAGAATAGTCTATATTCTGGATGGTTCTAACTCGTCATTTTAGTGAAATTAAGTCTTATTTCAAAATAAAATAGAAATAGTACCCTTTACAACATCAGTATACATTACATGTATAGTGTGTGTGTGTGTGTGTGTGGGGGGAGGGGGGGGGTTGAATGCGGTTCTGTTTATGACACCTCTTATGTTTTCATTTATCTTGTTTTTGTACGCATACGTATACGCATAGGACATTTCACTCTTAATATATCACGCATAGCTCTACTTAAAAATAGTGGGTTTTGACTAATTTCTGGCTTCCATTGACAAGTGGCTAGCATCCACGAAATGCAGAAGTTAACGATGTTGCACATTTTGTTTACGCCGAATTTGCCACAACCTCAGCATAGTATATAAAATAAAAATATCATGTGGAGAAAACTGGCATTGAGTTCATTTTGTACTATTGGTAAACCACGTCGAGTTGAGGTCTTACTGTGAGTTGAACTTGACCTCGTCTGCATGCCTGTTTCAGTGTAATTTTCGATTTTGTTACAAATTTTTTTATAGCACACTGGTATGATATTATCAGCTCCGGCCAGACATACCGGTACCTATCTAGAAGACAGCAATTCTGATGGCTATTCTAAAAATTCGCGACTCATTGTCATACGACCTTCATCTCCACCAGATCAATCTCCTCCTCCTTCATCCTCAGCCGTATCACCTTCTGAAGCGGATTTATACAACAAACGTGTACTCAACTACGATCCCTCAGGAGGCGGCAGTCAGCAGTTGCACAGAAGGGTGGAGCACCCAGACGTTAATGTGGCAAGTTTTCCAACTAACTCTGTAATTTGGATTCGCACACAGCGATGGATGTGCTTATCGCTTTGTTTAATTTATATGAATATCTATTTTAAAACACGCGTTTTAACTAAAAAAAGGAAGATCAGGTCGCTTTTCTGTTCTAAAAGTTTTTCCGATTTGTGACCTGAAAGCAGGCGGGCTTGCTCCGGTAGCGTTCGCTGATATGTAGTTAAAGATGTATCAAGTTCAAAGAACTAATTCGTGATGCCTCAATTGCTTCTTCTGATGCTTACATCATTTGCCGTGCTGGCATGCATGAAACCTAAGGAAGATTAAAATTGGCGACATCATCTCCATGCCTATACCCGACTGCCTCATGCCTTTGCTTATCGCTCTGTCTAGACGAATCGTTTTGACAGTTTTTTGGCAATGTTTCCCTTGGCACCACACATGTGCTCTGTGCGGAAGTTTGATTTATGTTTATTTATGTCTGTATTTACATTTATTAAAAATTAAAAGTAGACGAAGTTAGTCTAATCTATTAAGTTTACTTGGTCTATTCCAATGATTTAATTACATTACGAATTCCGCCGATCCTGCGGTAAAAACTCATTATCTACAAACTTGTACCGTTTTGTATTTGCCAGTAGATCTGATAGTGTCATTTTAGTAATTCTTTGAATTGGCCATTTTCTAATTTATTAGCACATTCACTCAAGCGTGGCCTCATTTTGTTAACCAGTTGATAAATTTCGTAATCTTAAGTTAACCTGCCATAGTACTTTTGTCGACTTTGCTGACAATTATAGGCTGATCAAGAGGGCTACATCAATGCTGTTTGGGACGTTAACCACCGCTATGATGGGCAGCAAGACGAAAAATCAGCAGTACAACAAGCCGTACTTCCACTGGACGAACTGATGGTGGCGCACGGAGTGACGGCAAAAAGTCGTGAAGAAAACGCGTATTCACAAATTGGTGGTTCTGCAACTTCGCTTCAGATGGGCAGCAGTAATATTGGGCCAGGCAACCGGCTGCTCTCAACCACATCTTCGTTGGTTTCAACCTCATCAGACGCATTATCTGCAGGTTCCTCCTCACTCCCGTTGAAAAACACGCTGGTTAGCCATGATTTAACTGGGCGACGTCTTGTACTTCCGTCAACGCACTACGTAACATTAGTTAACAGTGAATTACCTTCATCTGTCAGACGTCAGCAAGACGCTTCTTTGGGTCCAGACAGGAGTCATGTTCAAGCGCAAACTAACTATCATCACCAGTTGACGGCTAACCAGTTAAACATAATTAAACAACATCTTCAACAACAACAGCAACAACAACAACAGGTATGATTTGCTATTCCTAAACAAATTCAGAGAAAACATTAAACCGTGTATATAAAAAGTTTCTGAGTCTCACCGGTTTTGGCTAAATGGAAAAATATTTTGATTAAACATTGTTGATCGCACGATCGATGATGATAATATTTAAAATAGAGCTTCGCTGTCTTAAATTGAATAAAAACATTTTTTTAAATTTAACCATTTATAGAACAGTAAAATTACCAACTATTTCACGTACTGACACGTTTCGACTTTGTCTTGTCTTCCGATCACAAGGAAAAATTTACTGATGCAGTTCTAATCACAATTTATGTAATGTTTTACCGTTGTTGAAAAATTGAGATTCTATCCTAATTCGTAATAGCCTCACAGCATTTTACTTCATTTTGTCAACTGTACAAATTTATGTAGTTAACGCCAGATTTTCACCTCGGAAGTTTTGCATGCACTGTGTGCAGGACCTTCAATGCGAATTTAGATTTCGTGGTTTCATAAAATGTGGTATTGTTTATTAGAGGCTGCTCTAGTTTGTGCGATTTTTATATTCATTTTCGCTTTATATTTGTTGAGGTATTTGATACTTATTGCAAGTTAGGTTAAATCGTCGACTAACTCATTTTGTGACCTTAAATTCGAAGGAAGTGATGATTTTAAAAACAATTCCTAAGCGTGCCATTTGTATATTTTTCAAGCACAGTACTTCATTTTCATGCTAGAATTTGCTTTCTTTATCATTAAGATGCTTGCAACACTGAGCAGCTTTTTATTGATGTTACTCTTATAATATTCTTTAAATCAAGCTTGCGAGCTTGAATTAAACATCAATCCCATTGTATTTAACCAGTCATCGAACAACAGAAAAATTACCGTTAGTCACACCTGCGTGTGACTTTATGATCCATAAATGATAGCCGACCACTTAATGAGTACGTATAACTGACGACAGTTTTGCTATGTTGTTCGACGATTGGTTAAATACAATGGGATTGGTGTTTATTTCAAGCTCGCAAACTTGATTTAAAGAATTGTTACCACCACCCGCGCAATCAATGTCTGTTTAATTGTATACACTTATAATATGTTTGCTTATTAAATCTATGGATGCTTTTGAATGTTTAATTTGTTTGAACCAATAAATTATCGGATAAAGTCAACTGTATAAATACAGCAGGTGTTTCTATAACGCTTGTCGTGACAATAGGTAATCCCTCTACTAGATCGTAGCTTACAAAATGTACTCACCCATAGACATCCCGTCGTTTTTTTGGGGAATGAGTTAGATCGTAGTATACGAAACACATATGCAGCTTCTTATATGGAAACAAACATGCATATCAACACACACACCTACACACAAATATCCGTCGCTCTGTGCTTTTTTAAATCAAATTTCCTTCGTTATTCGGCGTCGGACAAAGATTTTTCCAATAAACAGCTTCGGAGTATCGTAACTCTCATTTGATTCCTCGGTAAAAAAAGGATACCGCAATCCCTCTGTTTTAGTACGATTTCTTGGAAAAAATACGTTCCTTTATGTCGGCAGATTTTCCCACTTTGATATTTGTTTGGTTCAAAACCACAATTCCATTATTTAGGCTTTAGCTAGTCCTCCATAAATAACGCTTTATAAATTTATTATATTTGTTTACGTTCGAAGAATTAATTGTGCTGTCAAATTGGAGCAAACAGTTTTCTTGCATTTAGCAAGTGGGCTGTTGCTTATTTAGTCAAGTTTTCAGACTATTCATTTAAATGATCCTCATCTTTAAATGCAAAACGCATGCCTAGTGAGTTTAGTTTATCTGCAGCGTTACAGCTTTTTTCTGTTGACTTCCGAGCAATTCTAAAACAAAAAGCTTGTAATTTACAGAACTCTCCATTAGTAACCAGTTATCTGGAACGATTCTTTGTTGGAAAATTATGTTATAGCGAAATTTTTTAAAAAAATGCAGCGAGATATTTAATATCGTTTGCAATCTATTAGAGTGCAGACAATCAGGTAAGTGAAGAGACATTTATTTAAATCAAGTATACGTACTTAGAATAAACACGAATTTTATTTTTCATCGATTCGCAGAATGTAGAAAAACTACTGACAGACAGACATTGAAAAAGTAAGTACGAAAGAGAGTAAGAGAGAGTGTATAGTCTGAGGTGTGCATGCATATTTCTGCTCATATTGTCACAAAAATCTTATCGATTCCAATAAATTCAACCATTATCCCACTTCACGCGAAGCCATACGTTAGGTTTTCTACGCATTAACACAGCATTAAATGGGTAACGACAGAATTAGAGCAAACGTGTGAGACGCGAAGGGCAAGTTTCAGCTGATAATGGAAACTTAGGTTACTGTTGTTTGGGAAGATAATGCTCGTCCTTCTTGTTTGACAGACAATCGAAAAGAAGGTAAACTTTGATTACAAGTAATCCTCACTAGTACTTGACGACCAACAAATAACCATGAATAATACGGTTAATAATGATTCCATACAACATCAGCTACGTGGAGGAGAAAAATAATCACCTTATCTGCTAAGTCGTGCAAGTGAGAAATCAAGTTACTACGGACGTATACGATTAATATTCTGTTTCTCTTCAGTTTTATTCCTCGTCATAATCTAGAAAAACCTCTTTTTTAGATGCAAGGAATATGATTTACATGGACCAAACCACTGAGTATAAAGCCATATTACAACATATCGAAAAATAATTCCAGTAAAACAGCATTCATTGAACCTAGGTTAAGCTTTCTTTCCGGTACATTCAAATTTGGCAACATCAAAAAGTTCGGCATCAAGGTGCTCTAAATTAAAAAACTGATGTATGTTACGAATCCAAAACATGAATGCAGGAATCCATGAGTGTTTCGGAACTCGGTGCGCTTTCATCATCTACGCGTAATTAGCTTGGGATTTCCGATAGCTCACAACTCTATCAAGCCGAACATTGAGAGTTGATGTTGTCCTTAGTTCGTCAGCTGAGGTTACTCTAACGGAATGGGTCTCCTTAAACGACCGATTTTTTGCACCACGCGTAAAATTGTCTACTAAAACAAATTCCAATAACATTATTCAAAGTTGCCTTTTGGTTATACTTTTTTATGCTCTCACCGATCGCTTCATAGACACCAACAATGAAGCATGCTTATCTTACCTCATTCCTCTACTAAGTAGACCGAGATTTTACTATGTGGTGTTTGTTATGGGGAATATGTATATTGACGTTAAGCGCCTGAGCGACACAGAATTTCGTCTTTGTGGAAGATACTTTGAGCTCAAAGCGACTGGCAAATAGATGCGCAGAACATAGGTAATACTTATATAGCACAGACTAAACTTGTAGTTTAAGTCGTTGCGCTACATGGAATCTAATTCCCGGACAGGTTTTGATTCCAATAGATTATTCAGCAATCAATGTTGAATGACATTGTTGCACACAGGACTGCCGTTCGTTTTGGAACACACATTCCTATTCGGGCTATGCATTCTTAAGTTTAGATTTGCTCTTACATTTGGCAGAAAGCTCATTAGGATAAGCTTCAAGTAGAGGTCTTCAAACCCAAATGGCCGTTTATCTAGTAAAGAATATGAAGAGTTTTGAAAATCGCATGTGACTGGTATTGATGTTGGAAATTCGTGCATATTTTGGTGAAAGATATGATCCACTAAGCAGAATGTGGGCACGTATTATGTGGCATTGTAAGTACCCATAGAATTAGTTGTTGAGTCTGCTAAATTTGTTGAGATTCTTGAAACTATGTTCAGAATTCCTGCTAACTCCGCTTATAATACTACTCGCTGGTCTGACAGACGCCATCTTATGAACAATTTAAATGCTAATTTTGAATCCTTTTCTATTAGTAAAGCTAAAGTGCTGGAAGAAGCGTTCGCGTCATGTACTGAACGAGTTTGTTCAAACTTATTCGAACAGCAGGACCGATTAACTAACAATTAGAGAAAACCCTGTTAATTGTAATCAGAATTTTATAAACAATATGATGTGTCGCTAAAATCGGTGGTTGCTAGTTTAACGTATCTTGGTAGGTGTATCATTAACTCAGGCGATTTGAGCGAGAAAGTGAATATGCGAATCGGTCGAGCTAGATTAGCCTTTTCCAGACTTTTCATTTATGCTAAACCGAATGTATCTCACATTTCTTTAAATGCCGAGTGTGCAGTATACTTGTGCATGCAGATTTTTTATACGCCCCTGAGGTTGCTCCTTTGTACTCGTATGTCTTACATACTTACAAGCATTCGATCACTGTTCTTCGAGTAGCATAATCTGAGAAGGTTATTAACTACGAATAAATATCGTTGAAATCTGTTGACCTATTTTCGAATCACCAAGAAATTCTCCTCGTTAGACAAACAAATAACACTGGCCCAGTCACCTACACTTTTAGTTCGATTTCCCAGTCGAGCATTATTCTGCCAAACAACACCAGAATGATGCAAGAAGCAAAGTGGAGGCATTTTTAAATTGCGAAAACAGCTGAAGTCAGCCATAATCAAGTTGGGTATAATAGCGAACATTTGTATACTGGAATAGGGTGCACGTACGCAGTCCGTTTCTTGGTTGAAGAACCTGCATGATATGGCATCGATTCGTATTCATCGGCGATCCTGTTGCAGACTTTTGTTAGAGAAATTTTATTCTTAATTGCCTTGCTTTAGCTTGAAAATGTAATGTTTTGCTCTGTTAATAATGTGATATGGTGAAATTCGCAATAAAGGTGTATTGCTGATGTCGCCTTGCTTGCATATGATTCGGCCTGATTTAATTTTATTAATTTTGTCCCAATAGTAATAACTTCTATTAATAATTTAAATATTATTACCCATATTTTATTATATCGTTCCTTTCTTTTTTCCATAGTTATGCGGCAATGAAGCATATGATATTAAATGCTGTTTTATTGTTGCATGCAATGATGGTGATGTAGTTGTGGTGATGTTTTCTAAACTAGTAGACCATAGAAAGGTTTTTATGATTTTCTGGAAGAATAAGGTATTAGCATTATGTTTGTCAGTTATAGTGAACAGATTTGTTCACAAATTAAGCGAAATGCGACAAGTCCTTCTTAATTAAATAGTGGAGTCGTGTTGCATTCAGGGCTTTTTTTTACAAATTGCTAACAAAAAGAACGTTGGCAAATCAGCGTCAAATTTGTTGATTGATGACTTGTGAAAGAGAAAAACAGAAGCATAGCAGATATCGATTTTTATCATCCGTCTTGCTAACTGTGGACAATGCTATTAATGAATAATGAAATGTAATATAAAATGAGTTAAAATTTTGGTGATTTATTAATTGAATACGAATTTGCTTCGATGTCAGGATTTAAACAGGTGGCTAATCACTTACAGACATTTTGCTAGGAAGTTTACTGGCAGACTGGTGAAAACATCCGATTTTTCAAACTGTTATCCTCAAATAGCTTATTCATTGGCATGCAAAAATACGCAGTAGGGATTTAAGGAATAGACTTGACAGAGTAAATGCGTTTGCTGAAAGGTGTTGTAGACAATCCTCACTCCGTTGTACCGATGTAACATAACCTAAAGACATTAACCACTGATGACTAATTACCTGAACTAGTATGCCCCAATAGCACCGTTTTTGCACACGTAAAAGCATTTTAGTTGGGGCCTTTAGAAAGTATTTTAAACAGTTTAAGTAACTTGCAGTGTAAGCGTATGCCAATTTTCTCTGGTTTTGAACCACAATTTCCAATAAAAAGTTCATTTAAAACAGATTTGTGTTGCAAAATTTAAATAAAGCTTTGTATACCTGCCATTGGTCTGTTCTTGTGTGTGTTATTCACAATAATCTACTTTATTATTATAATAAAGTTTGATATCTTGATATATATATATATATATATATATAAGCACCTAACCCATTAATTACTTACATATGCCAGTATAAACTAAGAATTGTAGCAGTGTAGAAAAGGCAATTCGACCAGTTGACCGGTTTCGTCTTTATTGGGAACTTATCATATATTGGCCAGAATTTGCCGCGGATAGGGCTCGAACCTGGACACGTCTGCTTCGGAATCTGGTGCTCTAACCACTGAGCCACTCAGCCACACACTACACACAATTTTCAGTCATATACTAACTAATGTAACTCGGTTAGACCTTTTTCTTTAGTTGGAGCTCCTATGGCATCCGTTTAGATCCCAAGTTTCAATGGTTAAAGCGCCAGATTTCGAAGCAGACGTGCCCAGGTTCGAGCTCTTTCAACGTCAAATTCTGGCCAGTATATGATGAGCTCCCATTATGGAAGAAACGGGTCTACTGGTCGAATTGCCTTTTCCACGCTATACAATTCTTAGAGTATACTGACATATGTAAGTAATTAATGGATCAGGTGCTGGTATCAAGATCGCAACCTTGATTATAATAATTGTTATCACCTCCCGTGCAACCAATGTTCGATTAATTATATAAATCTTTTCTTTGATTTTAAATAATTAGTGTAAAATATGTTCTTCAGTGTAACGGTAAAACTGCATATCGTTCTGAAGTTTTATATATATATATATATATATATATATATATATATAAAGCTTCTTACATAAATATGTTTCGTAAGTATAAACTATAAACTGCCTAAGATGGCAATGGTAATCCATTTCCTAGAAAATATTTTCGTCCTTATTCGTCACTAACTATGAAGGAACACGCATTTGGTTCAGGGAGACGCAGCTGACCATCAGCACCTCAGGAGTTTTCAAATAAGCTCGAAAGCATTACATAGTGAATAGATTGAATTTGTTGGTGTGTGCCATTTTTTGGATAAACTAGCATTATATTTTGAATTTTACTCTGCCATTATAATTAAGCTCATTGTCGCATTGCAAACTGGCATGATGTATGCGTTTTATTTTGATAGATTTGAGATGGCTAGTTCGCGTGTTTTATTGACATTTCGTCGATCTCAAAGAAATATTGTCGACTATATTTGAGTTCATTGGCGTGTTGCATTGGCTGTCGGGGAATGCATCAAAACGGTCGTTGGTTCGATTTCTGTTCGCAGGTTTTCTCTCTACTTTAGGCAGTTACTCAGTTGTATTAAACTATTTACTAGTATACGAAATGCATCGGATATCTTCTGCAATGTTTGGGTTATATCATGGAGAAGAATTTCTGTAACTTCCCAAATTGTCATTGCATTACTACACTTCAAAATTATGTTTTATTTAATTGTTTGGGTGAATTATTCATTTGGTACTTCATTCTATTCATGAATACACAAACATTTTATCGGTAGTTATTCGCCTATATTGGTTACTAGGATAAATTATCGATATATACTTTGTTTTGTAAAGCTAACATGTGCCTATTTTTATTTGATTTTGCGTAGCTAGTATTAAATTGCTCCATTTAAGACCAAAATTTTTACCAAACGCGTCACAACCAAATTATTAATGCTGGTTTTGACGAATTCAATTCTTGAATGATGGCCTCTAATAACCGTGAAGTACACAATAGTTTTTCAGTCCTAAAAGATGACCAAGTCGTCAGGTAGAATTTTTTGCTTTATACGCCAGACCTAAGGCATAAATTAGTTGGAAATCATACATTATATCAGAATATTGTATTGTGTTAGGGTAATTGATTGGACATACGTTTAATGATACAGCTAACATTGCTATTCATTGAAACTAAACGAGATCCTATGCGTATAAATTGATTTGCTGCCGCTGTCACTCAATACTAGAATTCATTCATAGTCTTTGCAGCCTTATGATGTATTTGACAATGCTAACGGCGCTTTTGTGGTTCTAGGGATAACTTTTCTCAGCGGGCCAATGTTCAGGATGCAGCTGAGCACACTCTAGACCTCCACTAACATTGAAAGACCTTGAATTGTAATGCAGCCCATACAACAATGAACAATTTTTAATGGCTTAGCGACAGTGGCGCATCAATGAATTATACTTATGTAATTAAACGAACATTGGTCGCGCGGGTGGTGATAAAAATTGCTATAATCAAGGTTGCGATCTTGATATAAACACCTGACCCATTATGTACGTACATTTGTCAGTATAAAATAAGAATTTTATAGTGTAGAAAAGACAATTCATCCAGTAGACCGGTTTCGTCCTTATTGGAAACTCATTACGTACTGGCCAGAATTTACCGCGTGTAAAACTCGAACCTGGGTAGAGTGGCTCAGTGGTTAGAGCACCAGATTCCGAAGCAGACGTGCCAGGTTCGAGCAAGTCCGCAGCAAATTCTGGCCAATAGGTGATGAATTCTCAATGAGGACGGAACCGGTCTGCTGAATGAATTTGCTTTTCTTCACTATACAATTCTCGGTTTATACTGATAAATGTCTGTACTTAATGAGTCAGGTGCTTATATCAAGAAAAAACACCATGATTGTAGTAATACTTATGTAATGTAGATGACAATGTCGATGTTGTTGTTGATGATGATGAAGAGAGCAATGGTTTTGATGATGCAGATGCGGATGGTGACGTTGATGATCGTAATGATGATGATACAGCTGCTGCTGCGGATGATGATGAGGAGGAGGAGGAGGAGAAGGATAACGATTGTGTGGTTGACGATGATAATGATGATTATGATATTCGTGTTGCATGTGTTGGGGATAAATATTATGAATATAGTTGTTGTGATGATGACAATGATAACGATGGTGTTGATGATGCTAATTATAATGATGATGATAACGATGGTGCTGAGGATGATGATGGTTACGATGGTGACGAGAATGATGATAGTGAGTAGAATGAGGACGAGGAGGAGGATTAAGATTTTTACGTTTGTGTTAATGGTGATGAGGTTGATGATTATGATGGAGATTATAGTGAGGAGAATAATGGTGTTGATGAGTATGATAATGGTTACGATCGTTGGGATGATGATGATGATTGTGCGTAGGTTGATGCTAATGATGATGAGAATGATGCATGTGAGAGGGAGGATGATTATGTAAATGACGATGATGGTGAGAATGATATGTAGGATAGTGAGAGGGATGATGGTGATGATGATGTGAATAATGCGAATGATATGATAACACTGATGATGATGATGACTGATCAATGATGATGATTGTGTATGCACTGGTCGAATTTGTGACTTATGCACTTCTATACCTTTAACTTTCACACACATGCTTAAAATTGAGAGTAATTAAACATGAGCAAATTTGTACTTTGTGCATAACAGGCGAAAACTTTACAATGCATACAAAGCTTTCTCATAAAGGCCGGTTGGTTCTGTTTTCATGCAACATGATAAAATATAATTTTCTTATAAGCTAGCTAATGAAGACACGAATTAGTTAGACTCGCATTCATGAATTTGATAAATAAACACTTTGCTTTGTCAATATTATTGGTGTAATATTTGGAAAGGTGACACTCTGATGTGTGTTAGATTGAGGCAGCCTTCTTAGGCCAATGTGCACAATATTGTCATTCATAACTTCTTTAACGATTTTGTACTTTAATTGAGACTTTTTGTTGTCCTATACAAATCCTAATGTTTCTCCTGACACTGATGCGTTATGTCTGCTTCCTTTTCAAAAGTTTTACTATGTCTTTATTTATGGTTTTTGTTGAGATTCCACGTGGTTATGTCCAACGGTATACTAGGCAAAAATTTCTCGATAGTTCTGACTAATGTTATTCGAGCGATATTCACGCGGCATTAACTCATCGTTACCAGGGATATTGTCCTGTTCGTATGAAATTCTGTTTCGTTGCCGCGTTATCGCGAAAATGACTTTAAACAATGAAACATCCGTGATTTGAGAAGGGATAGGTCTAAAATCACACCGAAACAACGCTGCCTGTACAACTTTTGATCAAACTTACTAGAACAACTTAATTATCGATTTCTTTCGTCTCTCACTCTGTCACATCATAACACGACCTGACCAAGCAGAAAAATTGCGCGAAATATTTAAAGACTAGAGGGAATTTCTTAAGTAAAAATCACTGGCAAGACTACATCTGTGCAATATTCAGCACGGTATCACGCTAGTTTTCAAATAGAAAACGATAATGAGCGCGTGACTTCATCCTGGAAGATGTATCAGACCCAATTTAGCTGTGGCAGAATTCATCTCTTTTTGCCTGGTCGCTATAGAGCTCCCCGCAGCTCCACCTTATTTTTTCGCCAATTACGCCTTAGCTTGGAGAATGGCGCTCGCTTTTGGCAACCGGTCTGTGAACATTCTTAAAGCGTGTCTGACGGTCGAAGACCTCGTGTTTTAATCTTTTTTTTTCTAACACAAATACAAACTTACATAAACAATCTTTAGTAAAGTGTTTTCAATGAACAATGCTTATCAAATATCTGCTGCCATATTATTTGCTACATATTGTAATCTTTGGAATACAACTTTTGAGAGCTTCTTTTCGTTGCAACGTGAAAAATGAGGATAGATGATCACTGGGCTCAAACTCGAGCCAATTGCTTGAATTCTTATTAACTGCGCTTAATGTGTCGAAAAATTGTTAAAACTCGACTAAATATCTCACATTTAAACTTTAAATAGTTTTTCTGCTTTAGAACATTTTGCAAAAATTCAGAATTTACATTTTATGAATTTAAAAAATTCTTTGTTTTATATTTAAATTTCTTAGACTGTTTCTCGCACACACACACACACACACACACACACACACATATATATATATATATATATATATATATATGTGTGTGTGTGTACTAATGCGTGGGTGTAAATTAAGCTCAAGCCCTCATTGATTGTATGAACCCTTTTGATATAAAATGAGTGTAGTCCTCTATAGTATGCATTTTTTCATGTAGGACATTCATTTCAAGATTAAGTCATGAATTAGCTTATATTATTAAATAATAGAATGTTTTGCTGACTTTCAACAAAATTCTTTCAGAACAGCAATTAACCTCGGGTTTGCAGGTTAATTAGTAGAAATTGTGACTTATAGCTCATTAAACTTCTAATTGCCCCCCATTTATGTTCTCTTAGGAATGAGTTAGTATTTATTAATTCTATAATCCGCAAGAGACCAAGCTTAATAAACAGTTGGAACTCAGTACTTCGAAACTAAATTGAAAATATCAACTATTTGATTCACTTTTGTAGACTTGAAATAAATACAGTACAAATTTTAACAAGTCACAATATAAAACAAATGTATCCTGCGATTCCTAAAACTGCTAATAAGCATTACATCGGAATGATATACTGATGTATCACCGCCCATAGCAATGCATTTACTTGTTAAATGCGGGCTCCATATATAAACGAGGCCTCCATTACTCTTGATGGTTGAGACTGCATTACAGTGAACACTCTTCGTTGGCCTGTCGAGTAGGAATAACTCTAGCCGTGCATTAACGCCACCAGCATAGCCAAACGAGTCATTTAAACTCACAAACCTAAGGTAATATCCAGTCTGCAGTGCCGTAGTCTCACCAGTGTGGACAATCGGGTTATAAAGACTAGCAGACCATCGGTTAAATCTAGTCGTTAGTGCCTCTAGCGCTACCAGCATAACCAAACGAGTCATAAAAACTCGCAGCCGAACACTGAGGTCGTATCTAACGTGAAAGAAAATCTACCTTACACCATATATATATATATATATATATATATATATATATATATATATATATATATATATATATATATATATATGCATTCAACCTATATATATATATATATATATATATATATATATATATAAACCATAATCATTATGTTTTAGCGACTTTCACCACGCACATATGAGTTATTTCACTTATTAATTATTGATTGCGTGTGTGATGTTAATTATTTTCCCGATAAAGTTATTGAATATGAATTAAGCATCATTCAAATTGCACAGTAGATTAATTACGTGGAAAAGTTTAGTTATCTATAAGTATTATTATGTTTCAACACTTTTTGTTAATTTGCGTTGCTGCTGCCTCTTTAGAGTTCGAACTTAATTCAAATAATGATTGTTCATTTAAAATAGCATGTTTTATGCAAATGGTTAAGCTAAACTAATTTTACTATCCGCTGTTAATATTTAAATTTCGTTTTCTTTTTGACCTACAATTCGCTAAAACAGCATCAACAGATTGTTTCTGGAAGCAACGGTGGCAGGTACACTCTGTCTACGACCAATTTCCGACATAGACCATCAACACTGCAGCTGCCTAGGCCACAACACGTACCGGCTGTTGGCCATCCACAGCAGTTGCCTCACCTGTTGCAGACTCAAGACGGTCGAGTTGATATTGGCTTGATTGGCTCATCGGCGCCCCGTGATAAACCGTGCTTACATTTGCTCATCGTCGCGTGTCTTTCGGTTGTCATCTCATTAACTACTCGACTCGTTTGTTAGCCTCGTTGTTAACGACTCGACTATGTGTTTCAGTTGAGTTGGTGCATACCTTTCTTGGAAAGTTGTTGCGATTTTGCAGCCTACTAACTCGCGTCAAGGCCAACAGTGGCCGTTCTTTCTGAGCTAGGCTCAGATGAAACACGCTAAACCTACTACCTTATGCGAGCTTATCACAACCTTGCGCCTGTGAGTGCGTATCAATTGAAGGTAAAATATATCAATCTCACCTAAGAATATAAAATAGCACGCTGGAATTTTGCTTCTTGCAAATTCTTCTTGAAGGCGTTCCTTGTATTGTTTTAACTATGCCAAATATTTTACTTTCATGAAGATATCACGGTTAATTCGCGCTCTATTAGCGTGACTTTATATTTATTTCTCTCCTCTTGAATGTGTTTCGCCGTGATCGAAACTGTTTAGTCTAATGAGTATTTTATTCGGTTCAGAAATGTTTCTTTGTCTTGCGCAGATATAATTATTGATATTTTATTGAAGGCATTTTTCTTTGCATATTTTCTTTTTTGATTACTTTTTCTGATTTTTAAATGCGCATCATCATTAGTCAAGATGTGTATATAAATCGAAGTTCATTGAGAATTTATTTGTATTCGAAACAGCTGAAAATAGGGATCAGCTTACCTTCATAAATTAGTTTTCACGTGTGTTTTCAATTTTTTGTATATATATATATATATAAATATATACATTTATAATATTATTTTCGCATGATTTAATAATTTATATGCGTGACTGTGTTTTGTTGTAAACTTAATATTGCACAAGAAAATAACTATCACCTATCTGCTTAATAGGGTTTTCACTTATATTAGGAAACACTTGAATAGTTTCCAAATCAACTAACAGGGATCTTACGCAAGACAGTTTTGAACCGAGACATAAAACGATGGCAACTTATGCTGAGGTGTTTCCAAATAGTGATGAATTTCTAGTCTAGTATGTAAATTGCATTTGCTATAACGCGCAATTATGGGTTTTTACTTATATATTCGTTTTTCTAATACTCCAGTTCAATATAATTTCTCCAATTGGCAAGGTTTCCATTTAACAATGTCAGATTGTCGCTGGTTGGTCGAACTTTTTTAAAGATAACTTATAGTTTATCAACATGAAACATTCTATTCATGAAAAGTTAATATGAAATTGGAAATATGTACAATATCCGAGTCTTGTGGCAGTAAGTCTCCGAACCAAATTGGCTTGAGATCGATCATTTCAGATTGTTCTTGCTATGGCTGTGGAGTTGTTTATAAAGAAGAATTAATTTAATGATATATAGATTTGAGTTGCTATCTTAAGCGATGTATAGGTAGGGACATTAGTATAAACCCTTTATCATATATATATATATATATATATATATATATATATATATATATATCTTTGATTGGAATTGACAGCCCAGTCTTGTTTTATTTATTCAACACTTGCCTTTGAATATTATTTATGACCATGCCTCACTGGACACTGGGTTCCTAACTGCTGTTTTATTGTTGTTTTGAATGATATATATTTATATACGTACGAACACAAGTTTTCTGTTTGTTTATTTCAATAAAAGTCACATACGTTTTTGGTTTATTTGGTTTTTAGTTAGATTTACACAATCATGTCTGTATAGATTTTAGTTACAAAACAATTCATTGCATTTCTATCAATCAAGTTTGCGAGCTTGAGATAAACATCAAGCCTATTTCTTTTTCACCATTCGAATAGAAATATAATTATTATCAATCAAAAATATTGAATCATTTTGCCGTTATTCCTTTGGATAGATACAATAGGATTGATGTTTACCTCAAGTTTCAAACTTGATTTTTTAAATTTTAATTCCCACCTGCACAATCAATGATTGTGCAAAATATTGCATTTAACAATAGCGCTTGTTCAGTAACTCAGAAACTGAGTGTCAGATGCTTAGTTCTTTTAGGCAGCTAAATCGTGCTATACATATAATAAATAAAATATTTTTATTCTTGTTACCTGAGCGCATCAATATAAATATATCAGTGCTTCATCTATTTCTTTCCAACGCTGTTACTCTGTACTGGATTGGATGTCGGCTTCCGATGTCAGTTTGGTTTTTTAATTTTAAAGCGCCAAAGCTGAAAACTTTCTTTGGCTTTTAGCAGTATTTGTCATATCTTCTAAACTATGCAGTAACATGCATTGGAGCTGACATTTGAGGGCTTCGCAGCCTTGATGCTTTGTTTTTGTTAGCGGCTAAATTTCAAAGATAGACATGAATCATTCAATAAGTATTAGAAATATTGTTATGTCAAAAGGGTGGTGTCATAGTTAGAATAATGTTCCTGTCTCGACTTCATGAAGTTTTATGTTTTACGTATACAGTTAAACCTTAATACATACTGTGTTATTGGCGTCTTATTAGTCTCGGCCTTAATGTAAATTGATTGGTGTGATACTCCATGCTATAATCGGTTATTAAGATGGAAATATATAGAGGAACCAGTACCTTTAAACGTCACTTTATCTGTATTTTGGCGGAATTATTTTTATTATGAACACAAAATATTCCACACTACCATTTATTGTTCTTATCTGGCTCATTAGTCTGGCTTGGCAATGTTGATCGTATAGTCCTAACAATTTGGAGTACTTTGCGCGATAGATGGAAACCTTATTTTCTCTAGGCATGTTTTTCTTCGGCACCGATGTGCATTTTGTCTAGCTATATATCATTTTTTTTAATTGTTAGAATAAAATGCACTTCATTATTCTCTTCCGGTTGCCATAGGTTTCTGGAGCTTCAGTCAATTGCGGAGGTGAAAATCACGTTTACAAAATTAATTTTATTCTTCCACCAGATGTTGTCCGAATATCTGGTTCTTGCTTTGTCTAATAAGGCTTGCGTTTTCTGTTTCCGCGCTTTCCCTGGTTGAACCATTTCGATACATATTTCGATTGCTCTAACCGATCGACAGCTAAGCGCAACAAGTATGAACAATTTATAAATTAAGTGGGGGATTTCCTACAATCGATTTAGATAATTTGGTCAACTTACTGGTTTCATTAAATTCACTGCTGTATCACTAAATGCGCTTGCGTCAGGTATACCTGCGTGTGGCTTTAAATGCGAACACACTCAGTTTCGTATAATTAGATTTATGCTCGTACATTTAAGTGAACCAAAGTCATCGCTTTCAATTTCTACATGCACGTATGCAATTCAAACATTAGGGTTACTCGTGTTCATACGGTCGTCAAACTGAATAAATATTACTCAAGAAGTTATCTCATATTTTCTTTGCAGTGTGAAATCAAGTAGTCAAGGTTAAAATTATTATCTACCGATGGCACGTAGTAATAAACAAATTTTATCTGCAAGTATTTAAATAGTATTCCTAATTAATATTTGAGGTTCAAATAAGCGAAAGTCAAACGGGAAAGCGCTAATCGAATACTAGATCTTGGTATTTTTCTGAAGAAAGATGCTTGTGGTTTACTTTAATTTATTCTCATATTTATTTATTAACATTTTCATTGCAAGGCCAACAATTAGAGAAACAGGTAAAGACCTGGATGACTCACGCCTATTTATTGAAACGACAGTAATTATTATTAAAGTTATAAGTTGCAAGTTTAGATAAACTTTGTTAGACGAAATTTTGCCCTTGATTTATAAATTGCGCTGTCGACTGATAAAGATACTCGAAAATGGACATCGAAATGTTGTCAATTAAGATTAAAATACCATGAAAACATAGTAAGAAAATACATTTGATTTAAACCGACGTTTCTGTTGGATAGTTGTCATATAAATTTTGAATCGGCCCACCCACACAGGATGTCCTTTTACTTTTTAAATTGGTAAACGCACCCTTATCCATTCAATTAGTTTCAACTCACTGGTTGATATCAAATTTCGAATGGCTCTCATTTTTCTGTACACTGTCTGGGTATGCTGAAAATACTTTGATTCTAAATAAGTACTTTGAATGTATCTGGAACGCAGTGAATTTTTCATCATATTTTTGAAGTACTTGAAGAAATGGCATCTTTAATGGAGAAACTAGTTGACTTTTTTCTCTTATAATTTAATTCTTCCATTTTAATTATGACAATTAAATTTTGATACAAAACAACGTGTCTTGTAACTGATTATATTTGCTCGAACGTATGCATGACATATAAGGTATGCATTTTGAAAAATAATCTAGGTTGTATGTTTGTATGCAAATATGTGTTTATGAAGGCATAAATTTGCGTATGTATGACTTACGCATGTATTATTGGTGTGTATGTATTATTTCATATATATATATATATATATATATATATATATATATATATATATATTATATATGAGGTTATGTGTGAATGTATTTTTGATTGCGTATGTTTATATATATATATATATAGATAGAATTTATTATTTTCATTGCCTTCGAATGTTACACAGTATATTTCTTGTTAGAAAAAACACACATTATTACCAAAGTGAATAATGGGTATTTATTTCAAGATTGTTTAACATCACTGGGTTTTCATTTGATTATGTTGGTGGTGACTACTATATGGGGGGTTGCCGCCCACAATCAAATTAAAATGTGTATAAGTATAATATTGTAAAGTGATGTTGAGTAATCTGGAAATAAATGGCCCTTACCCGCTTTGTTATTAACGTGTTTTTTCGTCCTAGTACGAAAAGAATATTTATATTTGGTTATTTATTTACACGTATATGTATGAATGCGCGTACGCGTGTTTGGGTGTATTTATATCGATATATATATATATATATATATATATATATATATATATATATATATATATATATATATATATATGCATGTATGTATTCAGGTATAATGCATGTATGTATGCATGTATGTATGTATGTAAATATGTATGTGTTTATGTCTGCCTGTACGTTCATTCGTATGTATTTGTGTATGTATGCAGGTGTGTTAGTGTGTATTTATCAATGCACGTGTTAATGTACATATTTACAACTATGTGTACATACTTGTTTGAATGCATTTCAGTAGCGATGCATGTCGGATTGAAATTTGTTTGTATGAATGCATTATTGATGAGTAAATTTTTATTTTTATGCATGTAATTTTCTGTGTTTTAATTTAATATATTAGTGTATTTTGCGTCGTGTCTACCTGAATTCGAATCATGATTGACCTTGTTGCTACTGGCTAAATTAAAGTTAATATTATATGACACTGCCAATAATGTATGACCTCAACTTGGGCCTACAAGGTTTAATCGATTTGAATGTTGTCAAAAAGATAAGTGCAGGTGAAATGCATGTTCCAGATTTCATTCAGTGCTCCAAAACAACGAGTATGCTTAGCTATATTCCCAAAGCGCTGAAATCAGATATGAATTTATATTCTTTATTTTGTGAATGACTTTACCTAAAAGACTCGTACACATTAGATTTATCGATGCTGAGCTTGGCATCCAGGAATTTAAAGGAAAGTTTATTTTCCTGTTGATTTTACATCAAACTATGATAAAATCCTGTTGGTTTGTAACACTTTTTTTCGGGCTGAATTAGGCATTCTTAGGAGAAATCCACGAACAGTAAATAATTTTTGTCATATAACTGTGCATTTTATATAATTCTCAGAGTTTTTGTGGTTAGGTCTAATGCGCAACTAGAAAAAGTGTAATAAATTAAACAACTCAACGTCAAAAAATAGATTAATTCGATTTAATTTCAGAATATCGATAAAATGAACATTAAAATAGTTAAATTTCAAAATTGTTCTGGATAATTTTTGCTAAATCTTGTCAACTGAAACACTAGAGAAATTGAAATGAAATTAACTTTGTCTTTCCATCTAAGTCATATGTTATAAATCGGATGACTATTCGGTGGTTCGAATACAACATTCAAATGAAACCTCGTGTCTTATTTGTTGACTTTCGTGTCACTAAGTTACTTTGTTCATGTAGTATAGTTTTACAATAATACGTATTATCGCCTATTAAATTGTGCAGGGGCTCTCAAACTGATTTTGTAGCTTCAATGAAATGATTTTTTGGTTTGTTGTGAAAACCGATGTGTGTGCACTAAGCCATGATGAAATTGCACTTAAGTAAAAGACATACCTGCTAGTTACCGTTTGCGATGATTATGTTCATTTTGTCAGCAAATATATATATATATATATATATATATATATATATATATATATACCTATATATACTATATATATATAATACCTATGAGAAATTTAACTATAATGTCATATTGTACTCGAGACTAGACTCTATTTTGCAGCTTACATTTCTTTATCGATTTTTTTAATTTAATATGTGAATTGGCAAAAGTACTGTGTTGTTTGATAAGTTGCGCGAAATACATTGCAATCCTAATAGAGAAACACCTATAGCCTTTTAATTCATCGTCTAGGATTGTACACTATATTTTTTATGTCTGTTCTTTCTTACTAAATATGAATATCATCATACACCACCGGGGCTTGTTGATAAGTTAAAAAATAATGAAAAATGAGGGTTTGGATTTATTATGTATTTGTTTTTCGAAATAAGAATATGGTGTTTTCTTGAAAGACTAGAGCTACATCGAGGTAACGCGGTCTATGCCAATATTTGAAAAAAATCTAGTAAATTGTAACTTTAAAGGACTGGATTTTCTTAAATGATTAACTCTACTGTTTCTAACACTCGCAAAGTGATGATGCAATGATGTTTAATTTTAATTTTTCGCCACTACTGCCCTACTTACTACTCAGGCCTGTGTTAAGTGTTGCTCCTCTTGTCTATAGGAGGTCAGATGTGATGATCAAGTGGGAAATAGTTAATTTGTCTTTTGGGTTTTCTCCTTACAACCTTTCCGTTTTTGGATTTGCTTAATGGACCGTGTCGACTTTGATTTAGATTTTTCCTTCTCTTAAACGGTTTGCCAAGACGGAGAAGCATTATCTACCTATGAACGCCAGCTTGTAAACAAGACTTCTTTGCATATTAGATAAACCATAAAAACAGTTATTTGGAAGAGAGGAAGAGAATAGTTGTGATAGACAATCTGTTGTTGGACCCAATTCAGTGCAAACTTCAATTATGCCTCAGTCGCTGGCATGCTTTTATGCATATATTTACCTTAGAAACAAGTTATCATGGATAGAAATTTTAACGCTTCAAATTATAGATAGGGGGCAATTAGTGTTTGCTTACCTGAACAACTAATAAAATCTTCTTAATTGCTCATTCTGACTCTTTAAATTTGGTCTTTCGGACAATTGGCTGGTTTTACCATTTCATGTGTGCTCAATTGGGTAAATCTGAATGATAAGCTAAGGTGTGCCTGGTTTGTATGAGGAATTCTGGAAATTTATAAATCATGACTGGTTGCTTGAATAACCTCAACTAGAACATTTGCTAATTGCGAGCAATTCTAAACCAATTTACTTTGATCGCAAATTATTACTCTTTGCGTGTAGCAAATATGATATTTAATTTATTTAGCTCATATCGTCAATGCTTCCTTGACTTATTTGGCCCATCTCTCTTAATAATCTGAGATTATATAGTATTAGCTTGTTATTTTAAATGGCGTGTCGAAATTTACTCTTTGAGTAATAATTAATACTTTTAAATTATAAAGGATTTTTTTTCGACTGTGTATATGATTGTGTTTGTGTTTATTTGTATCTACTTATATGTGATCTGTGGGGTTACGGAATTTGATTTATCGGAATGGATTTTGCGTAAAGGAATGTGTTGGCATTCATTTAAATTTTGTTCGAAAATGGTTACTAATGTTTGTGATCATACACCATCCCATGTATGACTTCTTTTTGTTTATTGGAAATGTTAAATATTCAATATTTTGATTTTTGTCACTTAAGTGCCTGAAGATGATGATTCGAACACAATTTCTGTTCATTTGCACATTAACACGTTCATACATATATCATTAGAGATTTTTTCCTTCATTCATTACTAGTTTTTGTTCTAATAGCTAGTTTGTTTAAATTTTTAAGAACGCTGTAAGTCGGAAAGTTCTCATCGATTCGTGATGCATTTCTACAAGTCTACTTTTTGCTTTCTTGTCACGTAGTGACCGTACTTGACTAACATTTATTGTATTTTGTTCTTTTGGCGATTAAATATCACAGTTAAGACGCTGTATTAACGGCAAATTCAGTCAGATTCACCCATTTGCAGAGTCGACAAATGAGAATAATGAAGTTGAGTGTGATATCGTAAACGTGAGCTACATGTGCCGAAATCATTTATCGCATTTCCGATTTCCGTTTCTGGTGTTTTACAAACCTTCAATATATATATATACGTTTGTATGTATGCATGTATGTTTGTATGTATGTATGTATGTATGTATGTATGTATGTATGTATGTAGGCATGTATATGTCAAATTAATTATGGACAGTTATATGCGCATATTCTCTACGCTATGTCTAAATGAAATCCTGTGGATTTTTATTTATGTTAGAAAAACATCATAAAATTTCCGTCCATTTGATCAAAAATTAATGCTTAGTTTTGCAGCTGTGATCGCTTGATAATGAACAACAAGTAGTTACATATTGTAATTAGAGTAATATAAATAACTTTTGTCGCAAACAAGAGCTCTTCTATTACGGTAACTTTGAGGCTGGTTGTGATTTGCATTTACCATCATCATCATCATCATCATCATATCTGGAGAACTCATTGTGGTGCACTGTTCTTAACTACTTTCGTGTTTCTTCCTTTTTATTCTGCCACAAAGATAACTGGTTTAAACTAATAAAAATATTTCCAGTTTTAATTATTTATGTGTAACTTTTTTCCATTGTATTTTTATATACATTGTTCAGCCTCTCTCAGAAATTTTAATTGCCTATATATATATATATATATATATATATATATATATATATATGTGTATGTATGTATATATATTGTCAGTACAGATTAAACATTGCATGAGATAGCAAATGCAGCTCAATTACTAGACAGATTTCAATCTTAATGCATACTCTTCAGCTGTAGCCGGGATTGCTGCGGCTTGTAACCGAATCATGGAATGTTTTTTGAATCATGTTACTCATACATTGCGCAACAAATACTGTGCATCGCAAGAAATCTTTAATTATATACCTATTCCTGATTAAATTTACGGATAAACATGTAATTGGTTCATTATTTGATTATAGAGCTTTGTGCGTACGTGCAATATATTTATTGTATATATATATATATATATATATATATATATATATATATATATATATATATATATATATATATTTTAGTCTTCTGTTTTTGTAAATAATAAATGTAAAAATTAGCAAAATGCGTCTGTGGGAATATTTATTCTTTTGCTTCCCAAGTTTTTTTTACTTTTGACCTAACTGTTTATTATAAGTTCGATTCATTAATAAAACAAGGAGCCAACGCTGAATACACGTAGAACTGAGGTACTTCATACGTAATATTTGATTCTAGCTACACATTGATTCGTCATATGGACTATATTCATGTTTATTTTCATGTGCGCATACACATGTTTGATACGATAAACCAGGTCAGGCTATTCTTTAAGTGCTGTTTGTTTTAAAGAGAAAAAATTATTTTCTCAAGTGTATATTTCGTTATTGCTGTGGAAACGATGCGGAAATAATTGTCATTCCCACAATACCGTTTACTGTTCCATAAATATGATTATAAGATAACATTGATTTTCTAAAATAAATCTGGCGAAAGAGCCCTTCGAAATTTTTACAATTAAAAATACGATAGCTGTTTTTGGCTTCCTTTTCCTAAAAATTTTAAATTTCGTGTTTACCGTACAAAATTGATGGAACACATTTTTATTGGTTGTAAAATGGTGGAAATGTTGTCGCAAAATTTGTTTTTGCACAGAATAATCTGAGTTGCCAACATTGTGCTAGAAGCAAAAATGTCTTAAAAAATTTTGTCATCAAGAGGCAACCTTAAGTTTAGCTTACACTGGAATCTATTTCTAAAAATGATATGATGATAGTCTTTTCCGAAAAGAAGTTGTTCTTCGTTTGCATACTATTTTTTTTAATTTCCTCGTTGATTTACCCAATATTACTTGGCGCATACAATACTTACGCTGAACAGATTTTCAGGTAAACATCTTATTTTATCCTCTACTTCCTTCAGAATGAATAAATGATATTAGACGAGGTTACAAAAAAATTTAATCTGTCATAGTACGCCTATTTTAGTCAATTTTAATTATTGGTTTATTACATCATTCAGCACCTACATATGACAAGGAACTATTTTTATTTTCCAAATTCCAAAAGCCAAAGCTTTAGGTGTAACGGTGTTCGTTATTCTAGACAGGAAGGACGGTCGATTGTTTTACAGTCTTGATAATATTTTACCAAAATTATCCTGCTATACTGTCAGCTAAAGCTGATTTTAAGAAAATTAATTACGTGAAATGTCCATACTCAAATGCCAGTTGCTGCACTACTGGTGTCTATACGTCTTGTTAAAGCAAAACCTGTTTTATCTGTTGAAGCGTACAATTTACGCAAAAAATCAAACCAATTAATACTTCCACATATCCAGTACTGAGCGTAAATAGGTTTAGGTGCTTTGGCTGAGTTCTTTTCAAAACATGTGCCTTGCTCCTGTTATTAAAGAAATCATCTGTCTGTGAAGACTCACTTAACGTGGAGCTCATTTAAGAAATATACTGTAGTTACTACTTTACCATTATTTTGTTATAAGTAAGTTAATGCCCATTTTGCAATTTTTGTGCTTCATGAAGCTTCGTTTATATGGATAGATAATTGCTCCCACCGATGACATCTTAGTTCATAAATTTTTATTAAACGAAACATTTATACATTAGCCATTTTGTTTCAGTGTTGATGTTGTTGACATCACTTAGACATTGCGATACTTTTTGATTACCGTTTCTTTCTAATTTGTAACATTATGTGGTATAAACCAGACCCGCCTGGGTAATTAGAATGAAACGTTAATTAATGATTGTTTAAATTTAGGTGATATTTTGTCGACCAAAATCAAAATAAGTTTTAAGCACAATCCATGCCGCAATTGAATATATAAAAATATATTGTTGATATTAACTAGACTTTGCATACAATAGAAATTGCAACCTATCCACTAGACCATGATTTTGTCCTAATCGTGTTCGGTAACAGCTGGTATTCGTGTAAGCAGGAATCAAACTCACAACCATTTGTTATCAAGTTATACAATTCTTCCTTTACGCTATGGAACCCCCACATTTCGATATTTGGTGTTAAATTGTTAGTAACTGCTGTCCACCTGAAGCAAAATGATCAAACAGTAGTTGATATTAAACTAAAATTATCGTGCAATGCGGAAGTCTTTTGGCTTGCAGGGATTGGTTTTACAATTTTGTAACAAATGTTCATGGGTTCAACTCATACCCTAAGCAATTCTATGAGCAAATGGTGAGTTGTGTAATAACTAGGAACTAATTGCACTTGATCTTTATGTAATGCTCACAGCAGCTATATATATATATATATATATATATATATATATATATATATATATATATATATATATATATTTACGCCTCATATAATAAATTTTACACAACTTCAAAGTACAAAATATAACATTCTCTAGTGTTACCTGTTTCTTTGTTAAGAAATTCTGCACTTCCTCTTTAAAAGTTCAACACTTTAACGTAGTTTTGGTTTAAACTTCACACGCTATTGCTTTGTTCCTTCAGTTGTCATCCACATATAAATTGACCTCAGCTCACACTTGCTTTTCAAACATCATTTTAACAGTCTCCTTATGTGAGTGACCGCTTAGTACGCAGAAGGACACTCAATTATGTTCTGGGAATACTATCTGACACACAGCTTTTGTGAAGTGGGCATTTGTAATCCTAACTTTGGTCGTCATGAGAGTGGAAAGCTGGGCAGAATGAAATTTAATATGACTGAGTTACGGTTAAGTGAAAAAAAGTTTGCCAGACGCTCGGGGCGAATTTTAGATTCCAGCTCTTCGCTTTCCCGTTCGCCAGCTACGTTTGACGTGAAACAAGGCATGGGCAATGGAAATTAATTTTCTACTATGTTTCTTTTTGTCAACTATCACTATGATTCGTGGACACTAACCAATTATAGTTCTTTCTTTCATTTATCCTTATCAGTTCATACGCGATAAGATCTGTTTCCTCTTCGATTATTCATACCTAATTGAATTTTCATCAGTCTTTCTTAAGATAAATGTGCGTTAGCACAATTCGTTCAATTTGGAGCGGTTGTTCTGTTCTGTTGTATTTGCCTGTACAAATTAATGACAGTTAATTATTATTTCCCGTCTTGAGGCATTATTTTTTTATGCTACGTTTCGTTCTTGTGTCTTTGCACCCATATTTTACTCTTCACTACCAGTAGCTACTGTGCATTTAATTATTTATGAGATGTAATGAGAGAAGGCAACAAGATTCAACTCTCCAACGCGGAATATTAATAATGCCTATTTGAGTGCAAAAAGTCATCTGATAAGCACTTGTTGGGCTTTACTATACACTGCACACATCGGACTTACCCATTATTAGTGGAAACTTGGTCTGTACAAATGGTGCATCATATTTATTTTGAGCAATATGCTTTGTTTTGTCTCTTTTCGTGATATAAATGTGCAACGTCATGCTGCTCTGTGAACCGTGAATTTTACAATCTTGGTATTATCTACCTCTCAAAACACAAGAACACTTGATATAATTGCCCATTTCCTTTTTTGTATCTGCCCTGTATCTCTATTTTGCTTAATCCTTCCTTGAATTGTGAGTTTTTATTGTTTATTTTTTTCTAATTTTTTACATGTTTTTACGCACCGATAGCAACCTAAGCTTTCTTGGAACTTCGCTGTACTACTTGAAAGCCATAGATTACATAAACATGATTCTTTGGTTATATTAATTGAATTGTTTGGTATTAGCGTAAAGCTATCATATTTTCTGTCAAAAAGTAAATCAACATTTTGTGGTTTTTCTCGCTATAGTTTGCACGACTGCAGGATTTCAACTACTAACATTTCAAATATACCTCATGTTTCTTTTACTGAGCACACATAACAAACCGCGAATTTTTTTTCAGTTAAACAATACAATAACGCGTTTTTGTGTAGTACATTGGCAGCTGTTCGTGTCATCTTTATACTGCACATGTTGCCATTTATGCTGGTTTTTAACTTTATTTTCGGTATTCTTTAAATAAAATTTTTACTGTATTTTTTCATTTGGATAGACAAATCTGGCTAGCCGTCTATCAGTTTATATTTTATATCTTTCAGCACTCTCCAAATTAGCCACCTAGCTATTTATTTATCTATTTTTTATATCTTTCTATCTACCTAGCTAGCGTTTAACTTGTTTTTGTCAATTTTTACTAATTTACAAAATAGTATTTTGTATACATTGATGAATTATTTCCTTTTTTATCTCAAAGCTGCGATATACTTTGACGCTTATTGAATTTTTAAACCCGCGATAACACAGGAAATCTTGTTAAAACGAGGCATAAGCTGTTTAGCGCAGGTTGCTTAGATTTTTTCCATAGCTATTTATAATACTGACTCGTGAAACTTAATAGCAGCTGTCCTGAGGGCTGGCGGATCCTGGATTTTCATATTAACAATCCCGCCATAAACATTTACCGGTACCTAAGGGACAAAAATATCCATCATGAAAATAAACTACAATCCTCTCGTTGATTCTGCCGATGCAAGTCTTGATTTATTGTGGTAGCATGCACGAACTCGGAGAAAGGCAACTGACAACGCTACCTCCTTGACGTTGGCGCATAATTATCGAAGTCCTACACACATTGGACTCCCTACTGCCTGGTCTGAATCTCTAATGATACAATGAAAACGCAAATGACTGCCGGCTCTGCCGAAGCTGTTTGTGTGTGAGATTAAGTTCAAATGTAAACCGAAAGAACTTACTTTTGGCAATTTTTTACGCTTTTGAGAAACAGTTCAAAATTTCATTTATTGCACTCATAAATGAATTTTATTATATATATATATATATATATATATATATATATATATATATATACGTAATAGAATTATTTTGTATAAGTTAGCGTTGTTATTGTCCGTATAATGCTGTTTTATGTAATGGAGATTGACCGCGAACTATCAACTAAAATGCATTATTCGAAATAAAACGTTGGCATAGCCTAGTGATGGAGGCTTGTTTAATTGTTTTATTTTGCACCAAATAACGCCCTTCAACGTACTTATGCTGGAATCTGAGTAATTAACTGACCGTACTGGCTGGAAAATCCGAGTCCTTGAATGGTAGGTCTCGTACTTTAACGAATTGCAGTTTATAAGACTATACATGGACTGGCTCTGGGTTCATTACTTTCAAACAACACTCATCCTTCGAATTAGGATTATTTGAAGTGCGTCTTATGTACAACGACTTTGTTGCCTTCAGCCTATTTGAACAGCCACAAACCTGACTTACGAATTAATTCATAAATTGCATCGACGGCTCTTGGTACTAGCAGAAAGTTTGTCTGTTAATGTAAAAACTACTAAAAATCTACTACGGTGATGGGAATACGTCCAGAGGAAGTGCAAAATAGATGTTTAAAATGAATGACAGTTCCTGGTATTTGTTATCTTTATACTCTTAGTTGTAAAGAGCAAACAGGAATAAATTTACGTGTCAGAATTTTTGCACGTGGTGGAAATTTAGCTCTTCAAACGATCATGAGGATATGCCAAAGTGAGTCCGAATAAACAGCATCTCAATTATACATGCCTTTAATACTAAATTATGGATTACCAGTAGAAGCTGTTATTGCTCCAAACCAACTTTATATATTTATATAGTCAACTATAACGGGTTTCCTCCATAAATTGGTGAATTTTTGGCCTGTTTTAGATACGCTAAATTTTAAGTTTGCTTGATTTTAATGTGCAAAGTAGTGACAATTTACCTTCAAGCTTCATGTGTGTGTGGTCTACTGTACAGGTTTACTATATTCTTCTCTCTTTATTTATCTAATATAAATGCCAGGAATCATTCTACATGGCTGTATCACTAAATTGCTCTAACGTTTCAATCCGTACGTGCGATAAGCAAGTTAATATAAAATCCACTCTGTGGCAGCATTTTTAACATAATTTTAAGATTATTAAATATACATTTGAACTTTTTATTCGGTGTAATTTGATGTTTTTGACACAATAAAACAATAATAATATGAATTTGTCTGAATATCATTTATTGTCTTAATATCTGTCGCTTTTTACCAAATGTAGACTTTTTAAATCTGAACTGACAGTGTTGATGCACGATTCTTTTATTCAAATAATAACTTATGTAATCAATTTGCATCATTGCCTTTCTTCCGTTGAAGAAATGCTTTTATGTGAACAGGCTTTTTGTCAAATTACATCTTACTAAGTAGCGGCTTGTCAAAATGACGCCGTTGAATTGAAATCGAAACAAGGATAACATCTATTTTCCTTTCGGTTTTTGTGTTTTCTACAATTCTGAAAAATATTATTATAATTATTATAATGCCATTTGTGAAGCAAATTTTCAACATGTTCAAATGTAACTTGAAAACTAGCTTAGACGTGAGCATTTATTGTCTCTTAAGGTTAGAGACAACGCTTAGAAAGAACGTTGGTCATTTTACCTGTGCGTGGATATAATTAAGATGAAAAACCGAGTAGCAGCGTTGAAATTATGTTGCCGTGAGATGTTCTGTAAACGTTTATCTTAATTTCTGTTTCAGTAAAAAATGTTAAAGACCATTGAATTGTACGGTTTTTGCTTGCCTTATATTAGTTGCGATGTACGGGCATTGCAATCTGATGTTTATTAATTTTATGCTGATTGTTCATAATAATTCTGTGTTGGACTTCAGTGGAGAAATTGTTTTTACATAATATGTTGTCAGCCGTAGGAGGATTTCTATTATACGACTCAAGACTACGTATGCCTCTGATTGAAATAGTTGTGAACTGTTAATTGGAAAGACTGTTTCGGAACTAAAATGAACTATCAATGTAATAATTATCGGTTAAAAGTCAATAGACTTGCAATTATCTGTAAAAGTCATGAGACTCATAGGTGCTGTTTAAGCCTTTCCTTCTTTTTACGTCATTCGCTTGCGGTAAATTTAGTTTGTATATATAATTCTTGTTGAATTTTCATTTCAGCAGAGTAAGTTACCTTTCTTTCGACTTTAACTGTGTTCTACCTGAAGATATGTTGGTTTTGAATTAGGCATTGGGCACATTTACACAGTTAAGTGTGTATAATAGCCGGAGTTTATGAACAAAAGTTAGCATCCAGTTGATGCACGCGTTTTGGGCCTTCTCTCTACTATTTAGTAGGTGACGGCACTACTCACAAAACACATACTTCTAGACGAAATATACCGGCGATTTGGCGCTTAGTACCACTTCCCCCTTAGTGGTTGTCAGCAAGTCTGATACAGAAATGTCCGTGCGATGAAACCTCTCGTTCATGCTGAGTGTAGCATATTCTCATGTTTTTTTATGAAATAACGTGCTATTGCATGCACCACGTCTTCTAGACGAAAATATTTGCACAAAAGATTGTCCTGGAGTTTACGAATTTTGTATCATTGATTATATTGCCTTCATCCAG
Organism: Eudiplozoon nipponicum; assembly: GCA_029291075.1. Lineage (NCBI taxonomy): Eukaryota > Metazoa > Platyhelminthes > Monogenea > Mazocraeidea > Diplozoidae > Eudiplozoon > Eudiplozoon nipponicum. The sequence continues at coordinate 5,497 of JAQBSW010003908.1, read as the reverse complement.
TTTAAAATTGTCATTCAGAAAACCAGTTGTAATGCTTAAATGTATGCCTAGTTTCTGCTGTCAAGATGATACATTCATACGAGAAGCAGTGCGTTTGTGTATGTGTGTGTGTGTGTGTGAAGTCTGTCCCATTCGACACTCGCAGACCTGTGTCGTCTGCGAATGTTGGTGTTTTGGAAATTCTGTATGTCGCTCCACCAACCCAGTTTGTCAGTTTTCTTTTGTTCACTTGCATTTGCGTCAGACGATTTGTACTGATGTGTTTATTTGAAATCATCTTACAGTGGAGGTTGGGCTGGTCTGGTTTGACGGCCATCAACATGTCTGTATAATTTACATTTTTACATTTCCATCATCTCTAAATTTGTCATTACAAGTCGCGAAAACTAGTCAAGCGAACACTATTTATGTTGACGATATTTTATATTATTTCAGTTTGAATGTTTGTGTGTTTATTTCCATTGAAGATTTTAGTAACCTTATCAGTTAACTGCTTTTCTGTTCTCTTCAACTATTCAGTTATTTGCCCAGTTTTGTCTCTTCCGGAAGCAGAACTGATAAAAACTCCAGATTTCCGGAGGGTGTTTTGGACGATTATCTGCTGATATAATATCATTTTTGTTCGTCGACTTGAGCTCAAAATAATGTTTTATGGAAGGGGCCATTAAATTGAGAAAAATTCGTTCACCCAAAGGACAAACAGATAGAAACAGAGATAGACAGGCAAACAGACAGACAGTCAAATACTGTTTGTTGCGAAGACAGACAGTCAAACAAAGAGAGAGAGAGAGAGAGAGAGAGAGAGAGAGAGAGAGAGAGAGAGAGAGAGAGAGAGAGAATTAAAGTGAGATAAAAAGATAAAACGAAATTGATTTCTTCTAACTACCTCATTTCTTGTGATTTTTTATTGACCAAACACGTTCATTGTTTGCCCTAGATCATATTCCTGCATTAACAAGGTGAATTCGCTCTAAGGTACTACACTTCCTGGTGTATTCTATGTTCCATATATAGATTTTGAAAATATATTCATACTCAGCCTCATCATCTTTACTTTCTTTTATACCTCATACTACCGAGGCTGTGGGCAGCTCATGTCAGTTTGACTGTAAGCAGAGACTTGTGTTAAAAGTGTCCCATGCCGCAGGACTATCCTGGCAGTTGCCTATTTGTGATAACATAAAATGATTTTTCTAAACAAAATTTATTAAATTGCAAAATAATGTAATTTGTGTGTGTGTGTGTGTGTGTGTGTGAAGTTTTTCACGATCTGTTGCACGTTTCCTATTTTAATTTTCATATTAACTGTAAAGTTTGTCAAAAACGAGAAAAAAAATTCTTCAGCACTTGCTGATGCAGACAACTTTTTTATATAATCATTTCAAGTGTTCAACACGATTTCGCTTGCACACAGTTGATTTTTGTTGTGTGAAATTTTGTTAAGTGGTTCACTAAAATTTTTCGCACGAGTTTTTGAAAGGAACATAACAAATAGTTTTTAGCTTGGGGCGACCTCCTAATTAACAAAACGTGTTCCTTGCCCGAGCAGAAAAAAAACAGCCTTTTGTTATCCATCTTTGACAACTTCACGTGCTCATTCGACTCGCTCGACTGTTGCTGCTTTCAATTGGAACGAACAGACTTGAGTTTTGCCCTAGAGCATAACAAAAAATAACAATTTTAACTATGTTTAATATAAAATATGATTAATTTTTTCAGGACATTTGTTCTTACAAATAGTAGGCGTTCAGTCAGGTGAAGAAGTAAGTTTCTCTGATGGCACTGTAGGAAAATCATTTGCTCGATAGTTGTAGGTTACAGCCGCAATGAGAAACTATTATTTCGTCTTAAGTTTACAAGACCCAACTGGGTCATTTGAACGTTTTTTTGTCATCAACTAGACTATGATACTTAGAATTTCGTTATTCAATCCTTGCATATTCAATTGCTTTTGTTAATGTTTATTTGGTTACCGCATTTTTGCCCAATTTTAACCAAATTCGTTCAATCGACATTTGGACCCGAACTAGGTAAATAATCTGGATGAAATACCAACGAAAAGGTAATTTAGTGCAAGTAATGTGTAAATATTCTGTGTAACGAAGGTAAACATATATGGATTTAAGTTTGTAGCACAGTGTACCTAGTAAAAATTCAGTTTGCGTTGCACGGGGAGGTTATGACAAATTCAGGATTAATAAAATGTGTAATTACTTGGAGCATTCGTTTCGTGGTTATTGGCGATTCATCAGTCAAATCAGCTATAAAATCTAAAAGTGTCATAAAGTCGATCATGTAATGCGTAAATATATTAAAATGCAATCTCATGGACTTATTTGTGCAAAAGACATTTTAGAGACGAATGTATATGCTGACGCTATATTATATTTACCGAGGCTGCAAACGATACTATCTCCACGCTTTTTTATACAGTTTACACTAAACTAAAAAGAAGAATAACTCCCATTCTGAACATCTGCCACTACAGCTAGAAAATAATATGCTGACATCAACCGTAATAATCATTATCTCATTCAATTAAACGCATTTTGTTTATATATAGGTGATTTTTAAAGGGCCCGGCGTACTTAGTAACAAGTTAGCTCATAAAGAACCAGGACAATATGCCAGTCAGCATGAAAAATATTGCACTCCCGTTCCTTGCCTATTGGCGACTCACCAGTCGTATATGGCAAAACGCCCCGACGCACTTTATATTAGCATAGTCCATTTCATAGTATATATATATATATATATATATATGATGTCCATTCGTTTTTAATTAAACAGTATTTATATAATTAGGAAAACAAATAACAAAGTGGATAAAGGCCATTTATTTCGTGAATACTAATCATCTCTTATACAATCATACATATTTATACATTTTTGGTTTTCAATTGATTATGCTAGTGGTAACAAATCTGACTCGTTTTTACTGCTGTTTCTTGTTTTGACTAGTTGGTGAGTGTGTATGCGTTTGTGCTTGTGTGTATGCGTGTTTGCATGTAAAGGTCATTCTCGCAGTATTGCGAAGTGATGTCTGATATCTTGTCATTATTGTTTTGATAGCTTGAGAATTAACCATTTGTGCGCATTGTTCACTGTTACATATACAAGTGCTATTTTTCCCAGTATAGTTGATCGTTTCACCTCGTTGCGCAAAGTTTTCACGTGGTAACAACGCCAGTGTTGATTGCAGTGTTAAATGCTTACATTGTTTGGAGACTTCTGTCATCGTATGCGCCTCTGTTATTTCCACTTCAGTTTGTTGCCAATCCGATTGTACGTTTGTTGATTCTAGTCGAGGGCCTGTTTGTTCTTGGCTGGATACTAGTAGATTGTTGTTGAATTTTGTTATTCTTGGCCAGTCGATAAGGATATCATGTTGATGAAACTTTTGAATATTAAGGTCAGGTGCTTGTTGTTTTATGTAAAGTGCTTCGTAGATATTGCTTCGTCAAATTGCAAGACTGAACGACGGCGAATACACCGCTTTCACAAAGAAGATAGAAACACTGATGAAAATAACAGCGGACAAAGAAACCAAGGACCTCACGAGAGACCTGGAAAAATTTCCTACGCAATCAAAATTTCCTACGAACCCAGACGCTATTTATTCACATTTGGGGTTTTCAATTGATGATGCTAGTGGTAACAAATCTGACTCGTTTTTACTGCTGTTTCTTCTTTTGACTAGTTGGTGAGTGTGTATGCGTTTGTGTTTGTGTGTATGCGTGTTTGCATGTAAAGGTCATTCTCGCAGTATTGCGAAGTGATGTCTGAGATCTTGTCATTATTGTTTTGATAGCTTGAGAATTAACCATTTGTGCGCATTGTTCACTGTTACATATACAAGTGCTATTTTTCCCAGTATAGTTGATCGTTTCACCTCGTTGCGCAAAGTTGTCGTTTTCACGTGGTAACAACGCCAGTGTTGATTGCAGTGTTAAACGCTCACATTGTTTGGAGACTTCTGTCATCGTATGCGCCTCTGTTATTTCCACTTCAGTTTGTTGCCAATCCGATTGTACGTTTGTTGATTCTAGTCGAGGGCCTGTTTGTTCTTGGCTGGATACTAGTAGATTGTTGTTGAATTTTGTTATTCTTGGCCAGTCGATAAGAATATCATGTTGATGAAACTTTTGAATATTAAGGTCAGGTGCTTGTTGTTTTATGTAAAGGGCTTCGTAGATAAATTATAATTTTTCTGATTTTGCTTTATGTAGAATTGTGAAATTGGTCGAATTGACAGGGTGCCCCGTTGCCAATATATGATCGGAAATAGCTGATTTTCCTGACGGTGGAAAGCCTTTGTTAATCAATTTCTGTGGCAAATGTTGCTGGATTCTGCTTATCAATTGCTTCTTCGTACGTCCGATATATGTGCTACCGCACATACATGAGAATTTGTAGACTATGAATGATTTGGAGAGAATTGGCAATTGATCTTTGGCATCCAACCTCATGATTCTCTGTGTACTAAATGTCATATTAACTTTAACACTGGGAAAGTTGTCCTTAGTTATTCTATTCAGCCGCCGTGCAATTATTGAGGCTGGTACGTCGCCTCTAAATGGTAAGTTTAGGAAAACCTGCTTGCCGGTATCCTCTCTAGTACGAATCTGCCGTGGTCTGATGTTGACATCAATGAAACGCTCTGGGTAGTTGTTCATTAGCAAAATTTTCCTGAGGTAGCCCAGTTCTTCCTCAATCTTGTGTTCAGAGCAGATCTTCCTGATTCTGTTTGCTAGGTTGTTTACTAAGTTTCTTTTGTGGGATTTTGGCACACTACTGTTGTAGTGAATGTATTGTCCGGTGAAAGTGTATTTTCTATGTATGGCCAGTGTCAAATCTCCGTTTGCTTCTCGAGTGAGTTTGATGTCAAGGAATGGAAAACTGATCCATCCAAATTTAAGCATGACATCAAACAGAAAGATGATTCAACGAACATCGAATCAAGAATTAATGACAATTTTGAAAAAGATGGAAAAACATGTGCTAACATCGACGGCTGACTCCGAGATTAGATCAAAACTCACAGAAGACATCCAAAAAGCAAAACCAGTCGGAACAAACACCGCAAGATTGTACGGCAAACCAAAAACTCATAAAGCCGTGACAGCCTCAGGAGCTCCTTCGATGCGGCCCATTATGTCAATGATCAACGCTCCACAACATAAACCAGCCAAGTTTCTCTGCAAACTACTTGAACCAATACGGAGCATCATAAACGCAAACACTATCAAGGACTCCTTCGAACTAGCAAATGAATTGAAGGGGAAGAACATCCTACAGAATAAAATGGTCTCGCTTGACGTCTCATCCTTATTTACAAACATACCACTGGATAAGACAACGGAGATCTTGTGTGACCTCATCAAAAATGAGTTTTTTGACTTCCCTATAGACACCAATGACATCAAAGACCTCATATTAGCATGTACTAAAAACGTGCAATTCACATTCGAAGGGATATACTACCGCCAGATCAATG